>VDFB02194907.1:26766-113469 GCA_007258455.2 Sequoia sempervirens
AACAAATATAAGTTGTATATAATTGTAATTTAGGAAAAATGATTTTAAAAAACTTCACTAGGTTTCAAATAACTATTGAAAGCATATATATGGGTTTACATGCAAGCAAAAAAAGTGAGAGATGATGCTATAAGTGTAACTTTGAACTTTCAAATTTGAAATCAAAGATTCTTGAACTTAAGAATTCCATGGAACAAATATGTACATATAATTGGAATTTATGCAAAATGATTTACAACTATGTACAAGTTGCTATAAGTTCTCACTTGAACATGTATAGGGTTACAAGTGAACTTGAAAATCATGGATATAATCTAACTCATACATTTTGGTTCAGCCCACTCTTTAATAACATGTAATTTTCTTTTATGGTCATCACTATCTAGTCTCCATTTTTTTCGGCCACATGCATGTGGAACTGCATGAAGATGTAGGGCAGTAGCAATTATTAACTAACTATATTGATATACCTTGTTATCAAGTTGATAGTCAACAAAATGAATCCCATGTTGAACAACTTTGACTTGTTTTAGATATATCCCTTGCACTACAACAAAACCTGCATGGTAAACATGAACCTGAGGTAAGACATGTGAACGTGTACAACATTTCCATGCTCAAGGTTTGTAAAATATATATTTAATGTTTATAATGTAATGTGTACATGTGAAAACAATGTGTATATAATTTTAAATTTAAAGTCACTTGTGGGAAATAACATTCCATCACTTGTTGAGGTTGTGTTAGCTTATTCCTCTCTTATGTGCAACACAATAAATATTAGCTAACACCTTCTATGTTTCTAGGCTCTACTATGATTGCAAAAATATCTCTTGTACACCAAATTTACACAAACAATTTCTAAAAAAAATATAAATGTCTCTAGACTTTAAATATCATTAACTATATATATAATATTTAAATTATTAAAAATTTACACATGTACCTTTTATAACCAATCCTGAAATATGGTCATAATCAATTGAAATAAAGGAATGTCTTCAAATCTTTCTTCCTCATTTTCATCATATGTTTCTGAAACAACTAGTGGCATCATATCTCATTTACCAACATATCCAAGTTCTTGGTTGTTGCATGCATGATCAGAGTTTCCCGCAATCCACTTAGTGCAAAAACAAGAGTAATCCCTTGTGTATAATGTCCATTTATGGTGACTATTTGAACTCATAACACAATGCAAAGATCTTGTTTTGTCTACCCTCTTGCATCCATGCATTGATCTTCTGTCCACACCTAGATACATGTACAACAACAAACTTATGTGAACAAACATGTATATATATATATATACAAATTTTAAATTTAAATAAATTCAAATTTTGAAAATATAATTTATACATACCGATATCTCCCAAAACACTCTATGTGGAATGTGTCGGTTTGTCCTTGAAGATGTGCTGACCACATTTGATGCAAAGTGTTTCTTGCACCATTCAACAACATCATGTGCATTGTCTAGACGATCTTCTGGATAACTCATTTGATGATTTCTTAAAGCTTGTTTGATGCAAGCTCTTGCTCCATCATGCTCACCCTTTCCATGACCACTCTCAAAAAACTCCAAACATCTGGTATTTTGTAGATTTTATGATATCTACAAAGTGCATAGAATGGCCATGAATATTTGAATTGTTCTCCACATCCATCCGACCATACAAAATGATTTGATTTTCAAATTTGACACCCCTTCTTCTCAAATTCTCAAAAAATATTGTAAAACAATGTTGGACGTGTCATGCTCTTTATCATCACTAATATAAAAGTGATATTCTTTTTTAATGACTCGTTCTTCATCTGTACTCTCAACACCATCCAGTTCTGATTGTGCATATCGATAACACACATGAACCATAATAGTGATTTGCTTTGAAAAGTAATACTCTGATTGAATCTCCTTTTGATGTACAAAGGAGTAATTTTCTGCAAAGTCAACTACTGATAGAACTGTTCCATGTGGGAAAGTATCTCTAATGTTTGGAATTGTTGTGCTTGCCACTTAGCAAAAAAGGAATGATGTATGTATGGCCATATCAATTTTTAGAAAATCTTCCATAAATTTTCAATGGGAATCTCCTCTTCTACATAGATCAACCTTGGCCAAGTTCTTTCCCAAATTTGTTTGCAACTTTACATACTTGTACACGTATTGATAAAATATGTGAATAACTAATAAACCACACTTGATCAATGAAACATTACATCAAAGAGAATCCAAATAACTTGATCTATGAGAAATTGAAACAAATAAACTCTCTAAAAATAGTACTTACCTCTTGCAATTTACTGTCTTTGTTAGGTCATTATCCTCAATTCTTGAAGGAAATTTAGCCAAATTTCCACATGTCTCACAAATTCCTTTTATGCAATTTATTTGAGGTCCATTTTCATGATCACATAATATAGACTTTATGAACAAACTTTCCTGTTTAGGAGGTGCATTTTGAAACCCACATCTTTCTTCTCTCATCTTTTGAAACACCTGATAGTAGAGATCAAATTCAATATGATACTTGGCAAGCAACAAGTTTCAAAAACTTGTTTTATCTTCCTATAATATGGCTTTTAGCTTTGAAACATTGTTTGCCCAATCTTTATATGAGGATATGCATTACAAAAGTTCATATACATCTCAAATTTTGTTATGTCTAGCCAATGTTTGATATTATTTTCATAAATACTAGGTCCAATCCTGTGTCTCATAACATCTCTAGTATTTGATGATGGACGAGTCTGATCATGCCAAAAACCTAAGACCAAGTTCCTAACAACATATTCAATCTTGTCAGAATGGGGAGCTCTACCATAATTTCCCAATTGCCTTCTAAACTCTCATCCAAAACTTTTCTCTTTTCTCATATTTTATCAATGTGGTTTCTTGTAGCCAATTTAGGTTGAAAGTCTTTTGACATTTTCTATTTCTTGCTATATCTTGATGTACAATAGATGTCAACATCACCCTTCTTGTAATCAGCCTTATCCACAGTTCGAGATCCTTTCCCAATGGAATCTAAAGCCTTTTTAACATTTTGAACAATATCCTTTTGTAATCCCATGTGTTTCTTCTTATTTGATGATGAATGGACACCCAACAATTGTAATGACTCTTTGAGCTCATCACGAAGAAGTAAACATGATAACAATTGGGTTTTTTCAAGTGTATCAAGATGATTGATCATTCCATTTACAGATTTAGTCATTGACCTCTTTCTCTTATTATAAGGCTAGTTGGCATAATATTTGAGTTTCTCCATATCCATTTAAAGTAAATGATCTAAATTTCTATGAGAAATTTGTTTCCCCACCTTCTCAACTAGTTTTATATGCTCATCCATACCAGTAGGAGAAAGTGATCCCGACCCCTCTCCAACATGCATTGTTTGAACTTGTGCCTCCTCCCTATCTTCAAGGACCATGCATTCATGAGTGTATTCATTTGATCCAATGTCTAGATTTGGCTCAACTTGAGCATGAAAACTTCCTGCTTGTTGAGCCCTTTCTACACATGTGTCACAAAATATTTTGCAAACAAAAGTGAGAGATGATGTTAAATATACAAGTGAAGTTTATGCATGCAAGCAAACAAATTGATAAAACATGATGAGCTATAACTAAGAGAAGTTTGTGCTATTTTTATAATGCTCATCCATACCAGTAGAAGGAAGTGATCTTGACCCCTCTCAAATAAGCATTGTTTGAACTTGGGTCTCCTCCCTAACTTCAAAGTCCATGTGTTCTTCAACATATTCGTTTGATCCAATATCTAGATTTTGCTCAACTCGGCAAGGGAATCCTAGAGCATAAAACATAAAAATAATTTGAGAGTGCATTGAGTGATGAAAATAAAATATGAAAGACACAAAACACTGTAAATATTGAAACAAAAAGAATTGGCTTAAGGAATTGGAGTCAAGGATCATATAAACATTGCAACTTGCATGACCAAGAAGACTTGAGGATATTTAAAAGTATTTATAGTCATTCAAGTGCAATGATGGTTAGAAACCTTCAAAGTAAAAGTACTAAACACACACTTGAGAGTGAGAGAGAGAAGAAACAAGCATGTATCTTGTTTCTTTCTATGATAATTTTCCAAGTTTTGATCACACCTCTTTTGTTCTTCTTCTTTTGACAATTTTTGTTGAGATACATTTTTTATTTTTCTTTGTTGTCCCATTTTCTTCTTCAACTTAAAGATGACTCTAAACAAGTCCTCTACCAACTTAGTTAAATTATCCTCCAAATTTTTCCTTGATTGATAAAAATGAAAAGTTGTCGAGCTCCAATATTTGCCTCCTTGATAAATGTGCAAAAACTTCTCCAAAATCTGAAGCCAAGTGAATCAAAATTATTCAAGTGTACATGGAATAACTAGACCCTAGTTTAAATGAATCAAGTAGTAAACAAACAAGTTATTTCATTGTGGAGTTTGTTGTTATTTAATTCATAGGTATGCACAACATATCTAGTAATTTTAGAATTTTGGTAAAGTGTAAAAAATGTATAAATATTAGAGGTATAATTTGAATTGAATTTTCTTAATTATATTTGAACTGAATTTCAAGTTAGTTATCGAAAATGTATAATAGAGGTATAATTTGAATTAAATTTTCTTAATTAAATATTTGAATTGAATTTCAAGTTACTTGTAAAAAACGTATAATAGCTCAATATAATTTGAATTGAATTTTCTTAAAATTATATTTGAATTGAATTTCAAGTTACTTGTCAAAAAGATTATATCTTGTTCTCAACTCAATGGTTCATGTTGCTTAAGTCATTTAAAAAAAAAAATTTATTGTGATCAACATGAATGAACTTAATTATAAAATGGCATTGATTTCCCTAAAATTCTACTAGAGATCAAATGTATATTGAATATAAGGAAATGTAAGTTGTAAAAGATCATAAAATAAGAAAATATGTATGTATATTGAATATTTAAAGCAAATGCATACATATATTACATGTAAACATGTTTAAACCATAAGCAAACACATGTACATATATGTAAAGGGATTCAATACATATAAACATAACACGTATTATAAGCAAAGAGGCAAATTTATGTATATATCATATAAGAAAATATATGTACATATCTCATAAAAGCAAAATGTAAATTTAAGATCATCAAATGTTGAATACTAAAGATAAAAAAAAAAGCAAATGTATGTATATCGAATAAGCAAGTGTAAGTTAGAGATGATCAAATATCAAATACTAAATTTTAAAGATCATCATATAATCAAATACACATCATGTGGTAAAGATCATAAATCTAGAATGCATGGCCTAATATGAATGTCTACTCCTAGATGAATGGCCATCTGAATGAGAACGGTCCTGCTCTGATGGATGTGCTGAGCCCTGCAAATAAAATTGTGTACAAGATGTGTTAAATACATATAATTTTTATTAAATAAATTTTATGAAAGTTATTTTTAAATGAACTTGTATTTTTAAATATCAATCTAGATCTATGCATACATAAATATATTGCATGTACATATACACGTGTGATTATATAAAAATGTAAAACTCACATGTCCACTAATAGCATATTCATCCATAGAGTCACATCGATCATGCACACGATCTGGACCAAGGCTAGGAGTGATATGAGGTATGTCCACCTGTAACAATATATATACACATATATATCAACTTACATGAATATCTAGTTAAATTTTTTTTTTAAAAATAATGAAAAAAGAATTGAAACATGCACATGCACACATACATGCACATCATATGATATCGGATGACCTAGGTCCTCTGAAACATTCACCTCCACCATATCCACCAAACGATCAAGCAACGAATCAACATATGCATCCATCTGATCTATCCCATGTTGTGCTAGAAATGATGAATGTAGAGGACTATGAAGGTGAGATGGTATCGGTGATGATGAACTAGAACCAATCAACATATCAGTAAAACCCATAGTTTGTGTAGCTACCGTATGAACTATAGGTGGATTTTGATGCGCACTAGTGCTCGACTGAGAGTGATGGGATCCTTGAACTGAACAACCTCTATGTCTCAAATGATCTCTAACATGCTCTATACCGATCCCATTGTCTGATGCAATGTGGGCATATGCCTCCAACAGGTCCTTAGCCAAACAATGTAGAGTCATGCATGACATATCTCCTGTAAGTGCATCAAGCTGTGTAGGAGTAGGGATGCCGAACACTGTAAAAGGATCCATGGTGGTCCACTGTGCTGAAAATGGTGTGGATCGGGAATGTCTAGATATCAAATACTGACCTACACAATCATCAGATATCCTAGTGGTGGCAGCTGCAATGTCACCTATAGTGTTAATTGCTTCCTTTTGGGAAGCAACAACAACCTCATTTGCTATGGGGGCTAGAGCTGGGGTGAGAGCAGGAGACCTGTCACCAACCAATACCCTAAACATTGGGGGTGGTCTATCTGCTCGATATAGGTGGGCCTATCAGCAATCCTACCACACCCTTGACCAACATATGGTGGAATGTCTAGGTAGTTAACTTTGAGGCCCAAATGGACCTCAACATACAACTGCTAAACAAAATACAATGGAATCTGGTCATTGTTTGGGTATAAACCATGTGCTGCGAGAAATCGTGGGTAGATCAATGAGGCCCTAGCATGATCGACACATCTAGTGACCTGGTATCCCCTAACCTTACGCACATTTTGATAAAATGGAAACAAGTAGTTTTTATCATTTCTTTGGTGACACTATCTTGTATTTGTTTAAGGGGAACGTCACCATGTACTTCTTCTCACATGCAGGAAAGAATAGAAGTCACTCTATTTGGGGAATATGCACTAGTCCTCTCAAGTTCATCTTTTAGTTTTTCTAGACTATGCAATATTAACATGCATGGTTCATTATATATCCCTGGGTTTGCACCCTGTGCTAATGAATCTCTCAATTTTTTTTATCTCATTACTAGTATTTGCAAACAAAGAATCTGGCACAGGTGGAACATGATCTACATTTTCCATGTTATATATATATATACAGTACACCTAAAAAAACAATGAGACTTTGGTAAATAATATATCTAGATAAAGAGAATACAAATCTAAAATAGAACTTGTAATAATTCATCTACTCATCAATAGTATTTTCATACTATTAACTTGATTTAAAAAGAATTGGAAGACAACTATAATCTATTACATAGCATCCTTAAATGGTTCAAATTTTAAATGAAATGATGAAAGAAGGAATAAGAATGCAAAGATTAAAGTATAAAATCATTTGAAAATAATTGGGGATAAAAATATCTAATCTAATAGTTGTTAACATAAACGAACTTCAATTATATAGCCAAGAACATCAAAAAATTATAGATTGGAAAGAAAAATAAATATGTTATATTACTTGAATCAAATCTAATAAAGTTTGACTTCATTGCATACTTGTTATAAATATCTCACATGAACCAATGAAACTCAACGTGTCTCCAAATTACATAAGAAGAGAGAACCTAAATGTGAAAAAGAAAAAGAAAAAGAAATCCATCTTTTTGTAATGAGTTTGTTAAAATTTAAAAACATTCAAGAACCCCAAAATGGTTTGAAATTGATGAGCATAATAGAAATTCCTGAAGGCAAGAGGTCATCACAAACCATTCGGTTGTGGGCTTCAAAAAAATTCAATGAATGGTTTTCCAATAAGATGTATTAACCAAAATATTCCAAATTTTTATACAATTACTAAAGATGTACAAAATGAGACCTTTACTAAATAAATTTCAAAATGCATCATTAAATGTGTATTAACATCATCCGCACTCTAATTAAGAACATTAAAAACAACACCAACACAAAGAGATAAAATTAAAAAGTTCCAACTAATGATGTTATAATAATCCTCCCCAAGTTGATCCTCTCATCCCAATCATCATACTTAATGTTTTGGTACTTGAATCATGTTTATTATATTATGTGCTCCTCAACACTATGTAAATTAGAACTCTTAATAAACATGTTTTTTAAGAGGAAGCATTTTCTCTTTCTATTACCATAACAATTATTCTTGTTTTTGTAACTTGGTATTTCTACTTGTAGATTTTCAACTTTTTATTATGTAAATCATTCTTTGATACCCAAGTAGTTTGAAGACCCTTTTAAGATGAAGAAAATATAGATTTATCATTTGTAATCCTCATCCTTCCTTGCTACATGAGTAATTTTTTTTATATGAAAACCATGTTTAGGAATGAAAATATCCAATCCCTTATGCTTCTAAACTAAAGTTTGCAATGCTTATGGTTATTTTGACCTTATAGATTCTTGAATCATTTTTTAATATAAAACCTACATATAACCTACTTTGGCTCTAATAATTGTAAACCCTTTAGGAATTCTAAATTGTTGCATCTTGTCTTGATTTTCCCACCATTGTTATTCCTTTTGAAATTTTTACAAATTAGGCAAATAATCCTTTCACTTATATAGAGGATCCTTAGGTATGTTCTTAAAATTATTTAAGGTTAAATGACTTAATCTAAAATAAAGGCATATATGGATCTCTTGCAATTGTAACCTCTTTACTAGTGTGAACATATTTGATACCTTGATGGCATGACATAGATGATGTTGCTTGATATTGCTTTATCCATGGATACCCAAGTAAAATATGAGATACATCTAAAGAAGAAATAATATGACATAGAATAAGAACTTCCCTCATCTTTTAGACCAAAAAATTAAGGTAAAATAATGTATCCTATAGTTTCAATCAACATATCATTAGTCAATTTTAAATAAACCCTCAAATATGCATATGCTTGTTTATAAAATGATGATAAAACAAAAATTATTCAATGCATACATTTTATTGGTGAGTAAGATCAATAAACACACCCTTACATGGTTCATGATCCACACAAAACCAAAGGATCATTATAATTATTTGGTAATATCTCACAATGTGAAAAAGGTGTCAAAAAAATTAGCATACTTAAACCGTAAATTGATTTGTCATAAAGTGGGTGGGTAGCTTAGTAGTGGAGATTTGCATCCTAACTAGTTCATGGAAATTTCAACATGGTATTAGAGCCAAGCTAGGTGCATTTGACACCTATTTTGTGGCTCAAGGGAGTGTGTTGGAGAAATGATACACACCTAAGCCATAAAAGGACTCATCACAATGTGACCCATTAGCTCAATAGTAGAGCATCCTAACACCAAATGGGAGGTACTAAGTTTGAATACTAGTTAGTCCATAGAAATTTCTATAAAAGTCAATCACTAGTACATAAGAAGAAGAATAAGTACCCTTATAATTTTTATTAATAACAACAAATCATTCCTCACATGTAGGTGAATCAATGATTTCAAGCTCGTCAACATGTATATGTACCTCAATCTCATGACCCTCATATAAAACCATTTTATTAGATTTATTTAGTGTAAAATATTTAAATTTTCATTAGGAGGAACAATTGAAGGATTGACCCCAATATTAACCCCCTCAACCTATTTTTTTTTTATCAATCAAATCCTTAATCAATTATTCCTTAATCCCATAAAATGTTGAGTATAATTACAATTAACTCTACAATTTAATAACAAAATTATTTCTCATTATATCTTTTGGGAATAACCTTAGATTTATCTAATGGCCTAATAGGAGGAAGTGTAATCATGTTTGCACTAAGTAAATTTTGAAGCACATTTTACAAAGGAAAAAGTTGGAGGCTTTAGAGTCATAATATTAGAAACATTTATAATGTATAGTTTGTACAATGGTCATTTCCATTATTTTTTACTATCCTTTTGGAAATAATTTTTCTTTTCAAATTTACAAGGGTAGGATGATGTAGATGAAGCATTAGAAGATCCATAATTAAGTGTGGTAGCCTCTAACAACTTTAGTTCTTAACATTCATCTCACTTGCACATGCAAATGTTAAGAATGTATATACTTTGTAGATCCTTGTTTACAGTAAAAAAATCTAAAATAATAAACTTCAATCCAACATTCCCAATATTTGCATTGACCAATTTCAATATTAAAAAATAGACCCAAATGGAAGATAATACAATCATTTAATAGCATAATATTTTAAATTTCATGGGAAGAACTTAGCCAATAACTTATCATCATACACAAAATCCAAATATGTAGCACTAAAGAACCTTGAATTTGTCATGGGATCTCCTTTAACATTGTGCATCTCAAATCTAGGATCCAAAAATCCAACAAAAAATGGATATGTAAAATTTTCAATAGAAATTGAATTGTGTTTGATTTTTATATATATGTCTTTTTTTGTTTCCATTAGGTAAGGAATCAACATTAATTTTCATCTCAAAAAATACTTTAAACATTAATGTCAAGGGTAGATAGAGGCACACTAGGATTAAGGACATGAATGAAAGTGGCAAGATGAGAAATGGAATGGTGTATAAATTTGTCCTGACATAATAAATGAGTGTGGAGTGACAAAGACTTGCGTAGGAATATCACAGTGAGGGGAACATGGGAAGTGTAAACAAAACTAATGAGAACCAATGTGGACACAAGAGAACTATGTGCATCATAATAAGTAAGCATGAGATGAGATCTAGGAAAAAGGAGAGGATAAATTTAGGGAGATTTGGTGGAAGGAGAAATAAATTGCATTATAAGATAGATAGGAGTAAAACAATAAGGAGGAATACATGAAGAAGAAGCTTGGGATGGAGGGAAAATGGCACATCACTCAAAGGGATTGTTGAGCTTATCCTTTTACCTATTTAACTTTAAGTACTTTCTTTCCACATGGCTTATTAATCAACATAGTATATGAAGGAGATCAATCATTATACTAGGATTAATATTACTAGCCAAATTTGCAAGATCCAAAGAAAGGTTGTGTGCATCAAAGCTATATCTTGATTACTATTTTCTCAACAAGGGCCGCATGGTCAAATGATTCTTCTCCATTATGATAAATTTAGTATCATGCATATTCCCAATCATACCAATTTTAGCTTGATTCACAACCATGGTGGGATTGAACTATGACTTCTTACTAGGAAAAGAGGATGATTTTGGTATTAGAAGGAAATAAGGATCGAACAATGTTTAGATTTGATTAAGAAATTAGACAATGAGAAAGCACTTAAATCTAAAAACTAAATAAGATTCAAGAAAACCTTTATGGCCAAATCGTAGGACATACCAAATTAAATGGCTTTGCCAAAATGAAAAGAAAATAATTTCTTTAGAGTTTTCTTTTCTAATTAGCTAGGATAAATAAATACAATAAGTAAATACACAAATTACCTTCGAACATACAATTGAATTTAAAAATACTAGACAAGCACACTATATAATTGACAAAGAGGGTTAGGGTTTTTAGCTTCATTTGTTATATGGAGATATTTTATTGTAATGTACATAATCAATGATATGATTCTTGATTTTTTATAAGATTTAATATTATGACACCTTAACAAACCAAGATATGACTTTCATGGTTCACTCCTACATGTATGGAATTTACATTTTCATCTACAAGTTTGACCCTAAATTTGTAGTTTTAAAATTATTTTGTGACATATGTGTTTAGTTTATTTGTTGTGTTATTAGTTGGATGATAGTTAAGGTGTCCACTACGAAATGGTAGATGATGGGGAGGTGATGTTGGAGCATTTGACACTTGAAATAATGTTGTAGATGCATTGAAAAGGTGTAGATGCATTGAAATTATAGACCTCTCATCCCATAACAGATAGTTGATAGTTTTGATATTCATTTTTCTCATGAAAGGTGTTTAACAAGACAAAAATATATGCAAAATGGGGAAGCAAAATACTATATTGAAAATGCTTTAAAAACTTTCAAACAAGGGCAATTTGAATTCAACAAATTTAAAAAAAAATGCATTTAGGGTTTCAAAATTAAACAAATAGATGCATTTTGAACTCTAAAAAAATAAAATTTTAAATACCTAGTGCTCAATAGTGCTTGATATGCAAACTGGAATGATGAATTTTGAAGAGACGAACGGAAATTTGCTTTCACCAGACAGAGAAACCTTGTTTGGTCGCCATCACAGACTCTGTTCGCCGTGTGCACCAAGGACAATGATTGGTAAAAGAACAAAGTAAAAGTGACAGTTAAAATGAAACAATTTTTTGTTTTTGTCATATTGAAGGGGTTCGGTCGAACCCATGTTCGACCAAACCCATTTGAATATGTTTTTTTTATTTGGGATTTCCTTGGTTTGGCCGAACTGAATGGGTTCGGCCGAACCCATTCAGTATGGTGAATGGAAAAAATTCAAAATTTCCTTCCTCTTAGAAAGTGTAAACCACTATTCTAAGGTAACCCTACATGTAAGATAGTGTTTGTATACAATTGGTAGATGTTCTTGTTTCAGGAAACATATACCTCAACATAGTGTCGAGAATAAGAATACACAAGTGCCAGAGTACGTCATTTTCAAAAAGAAAAGAAAAGTGAGGAGCAACATTTTTCCTCAATATGTACTATAAGATCTAGTTAGTAAAATTAGTGCTATAAAGACCAATATGCACAATGGTGCTACAATGTAAACTTAATATATAACAACTATATTCAACATTAACTATATCAAAGGGTTTGAAAGAAGCATACATATGACTATGATACTTCATGTAGCTAAATGTTGGAAGAGTGAATATTTAGAATGATGATCAAATATATCATCATTTTGAGCAGCGTTGCAATATATATTTGTTAGACTTAAGGTTATAGTTCAAGATAATATTCAAAATAAGGGGACACAAGTATTACAATAAGTTCTATTCATTAAAATTAGAACTATAAAGATCAATATGTACAATGACATTACAATGTAAACCTAATATATAACAAAGGTTTCAAATATAAGGTTGACCACTAAATCAATTTCGCTCTACATATAACTATTTTGGCGTCTTCATTTAGTTTCACAAAAACATCTAATTTGTATCATACTAGTAATCTTGATCAACATATTGAAAAAGTAACTAACTTTCAAGGAGTTAGTTGAACTTCTTAGACCATATATCACTCAATAAAGCTTGGAATTCATGCTTTAGTTCAAATCCATTGGCCACTCCATAATATTGGCAGTACTTTAATTCACGCAGGAAACCATAATATAGCTCGAGAGCTTCATACGTCACATAATTTTTTTGAACAACTTCTTGTACCAATTCAACTTCATGATCGTCCACATCGTATATATCTTGGCTTATTTGCATAACTTCTTCAAAAATTTCATGGCAACTTGTCAAGACATTGTTTGAAAAAGCATCAACATTGTGCTGAGGAAAACCCAACCAATCCACAGATGTTGAGTCAATTGCTAATAGAGGTAGCTCATGGGTTTGTGGTGAGGGTGTATTGGACATAGAACCACTGCTTGAAATAGTAATAACATCTTCAGGTGCTCGTGCATTAGCCATATCTTGAAACTATAATTCAAAATAGCAATACTAATATTAAAAATAGTTGTCATTGAGAAGGGCATAGGTATTCATACAACTACAAAGTGAAAGTGTAAATTTAGTTTATATTATATAATAAATTAATATAATATTATTTTGTAATTATAATAAATTATTATGAAATATGAAAAAACTAAAATTTGTTTGATAGTTTATGGTTTTTAATTTTTACGTATTTTTAAAATTTGCTATTAACTTTTTAAATAAGTTTAAGAGGCTCTATGAATTTTTGTTTTGATGGACTATTTTTAAGTGAAATATAGAGTGAAAGTGTAAGACTTTTAAATTATTAATTAATATAAGAAATTGTTTAAATTGTATTAAATACTAGATATAATTTAATATTATTTTGTAATTTTAGTTAAATAAATATAATTAAATTTGTAAATAATGTATGTATGCAATAAAACAATTTATATTAAATTAAACATAATATGGTTGTTGAATAGAAATTCAAATCTATTCTTAATTCACTTTAGAATGTGATTATTCATTAGAAGACTGTGAGGTTATATGAGTCTTACGAGGACTTGACTTCATAATATATGAATATTTAGGAATAAATAATCAAAGTAGTATCTTCATAGTCATAAGATGTAGTGTGAAATTAAACAAAAAATGACTATGTACAATTATAGAATGAAAATGTTCATTAACAAAATGAAATAATGATAAAGATGCAACATGTTTCTTAAATCTGATATAAATTTCTACTATTATTCAAATTTTAAACAATATTTAAAATAAATTAATAATAAATATATGTATTTTTTTTAGATATATGTTGAAAAAAACATTTAAAGACCAAAGGAAGAAAACCTAAAATTGTTAATTAAATAGTGAAGATATCATTTCAATCCAAGATTTTTAACTTTTTTACTATATTAAATTTGTGAGAACAACTATTCTCCTAAAAATATAACCAAACCATGAGGTAAGGCCTTGCATAGTAGAAATTGGGATTTGGGATTTATCTGTGTAATATATGTTATACTTATCATAATTAATGTTTAGTTTCACCCATTCTTTTTTTTTAAACAGTTAACTAAAATAACTTGACCAGCTATACTATGGATGTGCACATAAATTTAATCATTTTATTTCGATTAACATTGAACCCAAGGCTTAAATTTGATGGTCGACCTTGCCTGTCATCAATTTTTTTAATGACGGTTATCTATTCAAAGGCACCTTTAAAACATTGTAATATATCGTAGTGTAAGTAAAATTATATACAAATCAAACATATATATCATTACAATTCTATATAAATTTTGATAGTCTATCCAAAATCTCTCCTTTCAATTGATACAATCTTCTTAAAATTTTGATTGTATTTTACGGAAAAAATCTCTAAATACGGTCACACGGCCATCAAATATAAGCCCTGATTGAAACTTAAAATATAGATAAGCTTCATAAATTTAAAATAATGCCATGCGGCATAACTGCTGATGAACGAAGACACAACCAACCGTGAAAGAAGCTGATATAGATGAGATTGTGATAGTGGTACTTGCCCAATGCATGAAGCTTGACCTCTGATAAAGCCCTTGCCACATTGGTTAATTGTTCTAAATATAGGTGGAAGAAAAATAATCGGCTAAAATAACAAGAATAATTCAGAGTGTCTATTCAGTGAAAAAGTAGAGTAAATATTTTTAATATTTCATACTCTCTTTTCAGCGAAAAAGCAAGGTAAATTTGTTATTAGCGAGTACTCCATACTTCTTGTGATATGGTAAATTAAAAAAATTATTTTCCAAACAATTATATTAAAATGTGTCACTTTAAAATTAAACATCACATTAAGAATAATCATATCAAAATAAACTAAAAGGCTAAATAAAATACTGTAATTAATTATTCAAAAAACATTTTCTGTACAACATGAAATTCTAGGGTTTCTCTTGTTACAGGCTTTCACGGCATTGAAATCGATGGAGCCCATGGATACCTAATCGACCAGTTCATGAAAGACACTATAAATGACAGGACGGATCTCTATGGCAGAAATTTGGAGAATCGTTGCAGATTTTCTCTTAAAGTTGTGGAAGCAGTGGTAGATGAAGTAGGAGAAAAACGTGTGGTGCTGAGGCTTTCTCCCTACTCAGACTATTTAGACGCCTATGACACAAATCCAGAGGCCCTGGGGCTTTACATGGCAGAGGCCTTGAATAAATACAATATTGTGTATGCCCATTTTGTAGAGGCAAGGCATGGAAAGGGAGTTCAAAAGGATAGGACTGTTATTCCCATGAGTAAACTTTCAACAATACTTTCATGGTAGCACGAGGTTATTGATAGGGAGGCTGCAGGAACTCAAACACACTATTTTAGAAGCTACAGGAAGCAACCACAGATTCCTGCGCTAGGCCTTGTCATAGACCTCCTTGGTGAAATTGTTGTTCCACCTTAACCTATAGGAAATTTACCTTGTCTAAGTTCTCCTGGTTCTCCTACCAACCTCACTATCTTGACAAATTTTGAATAACCCAACCAATCCTTGGTTCAACACTTCATTCTCCTTTGGCCATTAATCTGCCCTAAAGACCAAATAAACTCAACCTTTTTCTAGGTTCTTGTAGGGGTTAGAAAAGGTTACAAAGACTTCAAAATGGCTTGTCTAGGGTTCTTAGACAACCACAAGTTTCTATCTTGCCATCACTTTCACAAGATGCTTTCCTAGGGTTTGAAAGGCTAGTAGCCATTGAGCCCCTGTTAGGTCTCTGAACAGGGTTAAACTGCTTTCCCTCCTAAACCCACCAAAGGACTTAGGTTCTTGACTTAGGTAAGGTGTTTCCCCTATCTACACCTTCAAGATTTCTAGGGTTTTATTCTTGCTCAGGCCGTGTGCTGTCCAAACACCAAATTGGTTAAGCAGCTAGGGTTCTAAACTGCTCAAAAACAATTTTAGGACTGGTGAAAATTTTTCCTCCTAAACAGATTGCTGGGCTCTCCTCCTTATCACCATACGTGGCCAAGACCTTCCCCTAAATTCTCCAAAAATATTTTTTCAAAAATCTTTTCTCCCCTACAAGTTATTAACGCTGTCCTGCAGCCTTTCCTAGCCGGGCTCTTCACTGGCTCGCCTAGGGCAAGGCGTTTCTTCCAGCTCCTGCAACCAAAGAAAACCTAACACCTACCATATGTACAGCTACCATATTTACAAGCATAGAGCCTAGGCACATTTCCCAAAAGGCCGTACAATTTGTACGATGGGAAGGCACCCTAGGACTCCATTATTAAAAACAACTTGCTATAGGACTGAAAATGACAGAAAACAAAGTATTTACAGATAAAAGAAGGAAAAAGGTATACAAAGACAGAAAGATGGCACTTCAAGCTTATACAATGTAAATATTACATACTACAAACAAGAAGATAGCAGAGCTACGCCATTAAAGTTTAGTTTTTAACACAAAAATGCAGAAAAACTGTCTTTGTACGTTTTTTTTTCAATTTTCAATGAAAATGTCACTCAACATAAAATGTCTAACCTCTTTCCAAAGTCGAGGCATGCCTTAAATAGGCTTACAAAGTAGTTTAGATGCTTGGGTCGGGCTTCTAAATGACCTCAAAACAACTTTTGTAAAACCCGCTGTGTTTTCAGACACCTTGCCAACACTAGACAACTTAACATAATGATGTTATAAAACTATTTAGCCCTTGTCACCTTCTTTCCCAAATTTCAAAAACAACCTAAGCACCTAAAATAATGGTCAACATGACCTTATGATAGCACCACAAAATTTAAGAACTCAAAAACAAAATAGTCCTTTCCCAGGTGCTCCTGCACCATTCTCCCCCTCTCAGCACAAAAAACTAAGGAATTTTGGGAGAGATCAGAGATATGTCAATGCCTTGCTTCTTAAAATCTGCTTATTCTACCTAGGTAGCTTCAGATTCATGCTTATCCTTCCATTTGACAAGATGTTCCATGTACACCTTGTGCCTTGTAGTCTTTTTCACTCTTGACTCCAAGATCTTCTCTTCTTGTAGCTTGTCTTGATGAGGGAAGGGTAAATTTCTGATGTCCTTGAGAAATTATTGACTGTTCTGATCCACATCCTTGACTGATCCCTTGTACTTGATCAAATCTGCAACATTGAAAACTGGAGAGATGCCCAAGTCTGATGGTAATTCCACCTTGTATGCATTCTTACCATATTTGGCCAATACCTTGCATGGTCCCACTCTTTTCATCTGTAACTTGGTTTCCATTCCCTTCTGTAATCTAGATTTGTTGAGGTGGACCATAACATAGTCCCCAACTACAAATTGTACATCCTTCCTTGACAAATCAACATTCTCCTTCAACTTTTGGGTTGCTGTTGTGACTGTGTTCTTGACCTGCTCATGAATCTCTTTCATGGTCTAAGTGAAGTCTTCAGCATGTCCACTCCTATGTTCCATAGATCCAAGGTCTCTAAGTTCACAAATACCTCTTGGGTGCATCCCATACACAACCTCAAAAGGACTTTTTCCTATAGTTCTATTTACACTGTCATTATAAGCATATTCAGCTTGAGAAATTACCATATCCCAGGTCTATCCATATTCTTTAGTTAAGCACCTTAAAAGATTACCCAACACTCTGTTAACCACCTCTGTTTGACCATCGGTTTGAGGATGGTAAGCTGATCCAAAAGACAGGTTTGTTCCCAATCTGCTCCATAGAGTCTTCCAAAAGTGACTCATGAACTTCACATCTCTGTCAGAAACAATACTTAGAGGTAGTCCATGGATCCTAACAATTTCCTTGAAGAAAAGATGAGCTATGTAGCTGGCATCATGAGTAGTTTTGTAAGGTATGAAGTGACTCATCTTACTAAATCTGTCTACCACAACATAAATACTGTCAAAACCAGTCTTGGTCTTAGGAAGACCTACCACAAAATCCATGCTCACACACTCCCATGGTCTGTTAGGAATGGGCAGGGGTTGATACAAACTAGCATTGCTAGCTCCTCGCTAGCCATGCATATAACATTGTTCCACATATTTTCCGACATCTTTGCTAATTCTAGGTCAAAGAATAAAACCTTCATACCAGCTCTAAAGTTTTTTATTGATACCAAATGCCCACTAAGACCGCTATTGCGCTTTTCCCGAATCATTTTCCTCATTGATCCTCTGGAACACATAACTGATCACTCTCAAACAATAATAGTCCATTTTGTAGTATACTCAAGATATTGGCTATGGAAAGTGATTTCAAAAATCAGAACATACCTTATAAGCTTTTGAGAAGTCTTCATCTTCACCATAGAGATCTTTGAAACTCTCTAATCCAATGCTCTTCAACTGTATCTCTTGGACTATCAACAACCTTCTGCTTAATGCATCTACCACCTTGTTCATTTTCCCTTTCTTGTGCTTGATGGTAAAAGTAAAAGCTTGGATGTATTCCATCCATTTCAAATGCCTATTACTCAACTTCTCTTGAGTGTTGATATAACTAAGTGCCTAGTTATCAGTAAAGACCACAAACTCTTTGGGTAAAAAATAATGCCTCCACTTCCTAAGGGACTGCACTAAAGCATATAACTCTAGATCATAGGTAGAGTACTTTTGCTTGACTTCATTGAGATTTTCACTAAAGAAGGCCACATGCCTACCTTCTTGACTAAGTACTCCTCTTACTGCTACTCCACTTGCATCACACTCAACTGTGAACAACTTGTCAAAATTAGGCAATAATAGAATAGGTTGAGTTGCCACTTCTTGTGTCAATTTCTCAAACCCTTTCTCAGTTTCTTGTGTCCACTTTAAACTTCATTTCAGATCACCTTAATGGTATCTAGGATCAGTATTATATACCACTAAAATTCCTTATGAATTTTCCATAGAATTGAGCCAAACCATGAAAACTTCTTACCTCTGTTGCTGTGGTTGGTGTGGGCCAGTTTAGGATGGCTTCCACCTTGCTTGGATCCATCTTCAATGTTCCTTGGGATACTACAAACCCCAAATACACAAGTTCCTGCTTGAAGAACTCACACTTCTCTAGATTGATTGCCAACTTCTCTTCTTGCAACCTTTTAAGAACCATCTCCACATGCTTGAGGTGTTCTTCTGCTGTCTTACTGAAAATCAGTATGTCATCAAGGTATACTACCACAAAAATCCCTGTGAAATCCTTAAGCACTTCATTCATTAGTCTCATGAATGTGCTAGGGGCATTTGAGAGGCCAAATGACATCACTTTCCACTCATATAAGCCATCATTCGTCTTAAAAGCTGTCTTCCACTCATCTCCATCCTTAATCCTGATTTGATGGTAACCACTCTTGAGGTTCAACTTGGTGAAATACTGTGCTCCTCCAAGGCAATCCATTAAATCTTCTATTCTAGGAATAGGAAACCTATACCTAATTATGATTCTATTTATTTCTCTAGAATCAGTACAAAGTCTCCACTTACCTCCTTTCTTTGTTGCTAATACCACTGGTACTGCACAAGGGCTGATGCTCTTTTGAATTAGTCCTTGATCCAACAATTCTTGGACTTGCCTAGCCACCTCTAGGTTCTGCTCTAGTGTAAGCTTGTATGCTGCTTTGTTAGGCAATGAAGCTCCAGGTATGAAGTCAATTTGATGATTTATAGCTCTCTTTGGAGGTAAAGTTGCAGGTGTACCATCACTAACTATGCTCTTGTACTTATCAAGCAACTTTTGGACTACTTCTGGTAAGACTGTCCTTTCAGCCTTTTCTTCCTCTTTGGACTGCATCATGATCACATATCCTTCATTTCCTTGGTGTAGGTCCTTAAGGAACTCCTTACCACTGCTCAACATGATGCTAGGCACCTTTGACTATCCTTCATCTTCCTCTGTCAATGACTGCAGTTTGAAGGTTCTTCCATCCTTCTTGAATGAGATGTGTTCTCTTTCCATCATAAACAACACTTCGGTCATATTGCCATGGTCTTCCCAGTAGTACATGGCATGCATCCATGGGTAATACATCACAAACCAACTTGTCCTTATAGCCTCCAATTGAAAATTCCACTGCTACTTGCTCATTAACTAAAACACTCTGCCCTTTGTTCAGCCATGTGACCTTGTAGGGGTTATTGTGAGGTACCTTCTCCAACTTTAGCTTAGTTACTGCCTCCTCTGAGATTATATTTTCTATTGAACCAGAGTCCACAATGAATTTGCATACTTTCCCAAGTATCTTGCACCTTACTCTAAAAATAGCTCTTCTTTGCTTAGGTTCCTCTTTGACTGGCTTCCTGATCAGAACTCTGTTAAACATCAGATTTTCTCCTACCTCAGATTCTATGTGACTGATTTTAGATGCTTTAGGACTCATAGTGTCCTCTTGTGCATAGGCCACTCTCTTCTCATTGCTAGAAGATGATGCTTTCTCTGGGCACCTATAAGCAGGGTGACCTAGTTGGTTACAATGATAACACTTCATGTTTGCAAAGTAAAAATTACTCCTACCTGCTCCTCTTCCTCTGTTAAATCCTCCTCTTGAGGATGCTTCACCTCCATGCTCGGTGAGCTTAGATTCTCCTTGATTTCTTTGGTCACTACCTCTTCCTTGGTAACCACCACGCTGTCCTCATTGATCTCTGCCTTTGCCTCTACCCTTAGAGGACTGATCATGCTTCCTCTTGTTCCTTTCCTCAATCTTGATAGCCAACTGATAACATTGGTGTACTGTTTTAGGACTCAAAAGAGCCATCTCTTCTTGGATGTTCCATTTTAAGCTATTAAGATACCTAGCCACTTTTAGGCTCTCATCCTCTGTTACATTAGATCTCAAGCAAAGATTTTGGAACTCTTCAGTATAAGTGTTTACATCTTTTTCTTTCTGCCTTAGACTTTGCCTCTTCTTGTGCAACTGAATCTCATAGTCATCTGGCATGTAGGCTTCCTTTACCTTAGAAACCATTCCTTTCCAAGTTGATATGGGCTGCTTGCCTTCTTTCTCCCTTTCAGTCTGAATAAACTTCCACCATGTCAAGGCTGATCCTCTCAATCTTGACTTAGCAACCTTCACCTTCTGAGCTTTAGTAACTCCATCACACTCAAAATGATTCTCCATGCCTTCTATCCAATCCATGACCAAATCAGGTTCCATTTTCCCACTAAATAATGGTACTCCCTCAAGTCCTTTTCCACTCAAGGCTTTCAATGCCTTCAAAAAAGGCTCCTCCTCCAAAACAGGGTCAGGTTCATGGACCTTGTCTTCCTCTGGAACCTCTTCTTCCTTTGGTACCTTTCCTTCCAATCTTGCATTGTTCAATGCTTTCTCAAGTTGCTCTATTATTTCTTGTAAATACTTGTTGTCCTCTTCTTGTTCTTCAACCCTCTTGGCTAATTGTGCATTTGTCACCATGACGGGAGTTTCACTTGACTCAACCTCTGACATATATTCCTCTTTCCCAAATCTTTTGCTTGCTCTGATACCAATCTGGTAGGGAGGCTGCAGGAACTCAAACACACTGTTTTAGAAGCTGCAGGAAGCAACCACAGATTTCTGCGCTAGGCCTTGTCATAGACCTCCTTGGCGAAATTGTTGTTCCACCTTAACCTATAGGAACTTTACCTTGTCTAAGTTCCCCTGGTTCTCCTGCCAACCTCACTATCTTGAATTTTTTTGAATAACCCAACCAATCCTTGGTTCAACGCTTCATTCTCCTTTGGCCCTTAATCTGCCCTAAAGACCAAATAAACTCAAACTTTTTCTAGGTTCTTGCAGGGGTTAGAAAAGGTTACAAAGACTTCAAAATGGCTTGTCTATGGTTCCTAGACAACCACAAATTTCTATCTTGCCATCGCTTTCACAAGATGCTTTCCTAGGGTTTGAAAGGCTAGTAGCCATTAAGCCCCTGTTAGGTCTTTGAACAGGGTTAAATTGCTTTCCCTCCTAAACCCACCAAAGGACTTAAGTTCTTGACTTAGGTAAGGTTTTTCCCCTGTCTACACCTTCAAGATTTCTAGGGTTTTAGTCTTGCTTAGGCCGTGTGCTGTCCAAACACCAAATTGGTCAAGCAGCTAGGGTTCTAAATTGCTCAGAAATAGTTTTAGGACTGGTGAAAAGTTCTCCTCCTAAACAGATTTTTGGGCTCTCCTTCTTATCACCATACGTGGCCAAGACCTTCCCCTAAATTCTCCAAAAATAAGTTTTCAAAAATCTTTTCTCCCCTGCAAGTTATTAACGCTGTCCTGCAACCTTTCCTAGCCGGGCTCTTCACTGGCTCGCCTAGGGCAAGGCGTTTCTTCCAGCTCCTGCAACCAAAGAAAACCTAACACCTACCATATGTACAGCTACCATATTTACAAGCACGGATCCTAGGCACATTTCCCAAAAGTTCGTACAATTTGTACGATGGGAAGGCACCCTAGGACTCCATTATTAAAAACAGCTTGCTACAGGACTGAAAATGACAGAAAACAAAGTATTTACAAATAAAAGAAGGAAAAAGGTATAAAAAGACAAAAATATGGCACTTCAAGCTTATACAATGTAAATAATACATACTACAAACAAGAAGATAGCAGAGCTATGCCATTAAAGTTCAGTTTTTAACACAAAAATGTAGAAAAACTGTCTTTGTACGTTTTTTTTTCAATTTTCAATGAAAATGTCACTCAACATAAAACATCTAACCTCTTTACAAAGTCGAGGCATGCATTAAATAGGCTTGCAAATTAGTTTAGATGCTTGGGTCGGGCTTCTAAATGACCTCAAAACAACTTTTGTAAAACCCGCTGTGTTTTCAGACACCTTGCCAACACTAGACAACTTAACATAATGATGTTATAAAACTATTTAGCCCTTTTCACCTTCTTTCCCAAAGTTCAAAAACACCCTAAGCACCTAAAATAATGGTCAACATGACCTTATGATAGCACCACAAAATTTAAGAACTCAAAAACAAAATAGTCCTTTCCTAGGTGCTCCTACACCAGTTATGATGGTGATGAAGGGAATAAATCTAATTCAAGTGGCAAGGAGAAAATCAGTAATTTTTTTTGATTTTAAATAATAGCAACTATCAGCCATTGTAGAAAAATAATAGCTACTACAACTCACTATAAATTTCAAATTATGTAAATCTTTCTAGGACATCGAAGGCTTACTTATGGCACTAGATACACATTACAATGGAGTAAAACACAACTAAAAAACCAACAGATTCACTGAAAAGGTAGGAAGTGAATCACCTCAAGTTTATTTCTTCACCAATGCTCTGGTTCCGCCTGCTTCTTCACCATTGAGAGTTTTAAAACACAACGAAATCTCATCTAGCTGAGAGCCATTTAAGGTTGCTCAAGGTTGCTTCACATTTATTGGATGAGGTTAGTTTTGGTGGCCTATTAAATGGAAAGGAAAGCACAGAGACACCAAGAAATGATGTGAAACGGTGCGGCCGCACTGGGAGCCATATCTGATGGCGACAGGGATGAGATGCGTCCAAAGAATATTTAATGGCGGTAGTTCATTGTATAAAATATCGTTCAATTCCATCCTATTCATTTCCTGCCAAAATTTCATAGGTAAAATTATTCGATGATGTGGATGCTCCCAGGGTTTCACAGGTAAAATTATGCAATGACCTGGCTGTGGGGGCACTGCTAAGTAAAAATATTTGTAGAAATATGGCTCTTAAATCCCCCATACGCATATGGCCACCTGGCTATCACTACCACATTCGTTGGACAATGTTCATCAATCTCGGAAGTTCCCCCAACTTGGAAAACGTGATAAACAGGATGAGCAAAATTAAACAATTCGCCTTTAAAATTTCGCCACTACACGTTCAAAGATGAGGACAGGAAATTCGTGCGGTTCCCCGACCAATTATTAGTGGTGTTGTCAGTCTTTTTTAGCGGAGCAATAGACAGAAAAAATACCACTGTAATGTTTGTGGGGTTCCTGCCAGCGTCAGACTGGGGGAAATGCCGGTGGGGTTTCCCCACATAAAAAAGCCTATCGACTAATAATAATTTATGTAATATTGTACTTAAATAATATTATATTTATCATATAATAATTAATATATTATAAAATTATATAATATAATATAATTAAATTTACATATTATATTATAAATTCATCATTAATAGATATAATATTATTTCATAAATTTTATATTTATATAATTATCATTTTTTTCTTTTAATTATATTATACTATAATTAAGATAAAATTAATAATTATTAATATTAATATAAATAACTACCTTTTATTCCATTAAGTTAGAATATAGAGAGACATTGCCATACAATTTACATTATAATGATTAATTATTTATATAATTTTAATAAAAATTAACATTAATATATTTTTAAATATTATATTAATACTATAATTAACAAAATTAACATTTAATTTTATTGCATTAACAAAACTTACATTTATTTTATTAAATTTAAAATACTATAAACGCAAGTACTAGCCACTCCCTGACACTTGTTACTATAAACGCAAGTACTAGCCACTACCTGACACTTGTTTACTTGGTTCTGAAATGCAAGTTTGTTACATAATTCTAAAATACAAATTTAATGTAAGAAACATTGCCCCCTCCATAACACTGCATCTGAACAAGTTGCTTTCATAACTCCAGACAAGTCAACTTCATTCTCCACTATCCAAACCCCACTCCACTATCAGACTCTCTCCCCTAAGCATCAGTGTATAGACAAAAGGCCAGATCTTTCTGTTTAATCTTAGAGATCGAGACTGCATAACAGTGTGCATTCATGGAAAATTACAGAGGAAAATTTAATATGAAAGTTGCATTGTAACTTTTTCCTGTTTCTGAGGAAGCTGCTTGTCAGCAGAACTCTGTAATATCTTTTTAATCCATTAAAAAAAAAAAAAAAATTGTATAGATATAATTATTGCATGCTTTGAATTATTTTGAAGGTTGGAACAAGAGGTCAAATACTAAATTTCTAACAAGCAAGTGCAAGGCATGTCAGAACAGTAGATTAAGGTAGTGGATACACAATTGGCTTTTAAGACAAAGACAACGGGGCCACCGACACTAACAGATAATTCCAAATCGTCGTATCCTGTAAACCATATATTCAAACCCTTTTCCGCGTCCCCAAGAGAGGTAATAATATTGCATTTGACAGCTTTTGGCAGCATTCTGAATTTGAGGACAGGAGCTTAAACATAGCGTAATGGTAAGTGGTACATACTATAAAGTTAGAAGCAATCAAGTTGAGCTATATCTTCCCACGTTCCAAGGATTTAGCATTATCTTTCCACGTTTCCATTGTCGACAATAACAGTGAATACAGTAACATATGATGCCGTGTTGGAGTTGTTATCTATAGATGGCATGTGGCTCATGTTAATAACTGAACATCGATTATAATATCAATGATATTAAGCAGCCGATATGAATTATAATATCAAATAAATTTTAAATTTCAAAATGCATGTGCTGAAGGTCAACATGACATCGTGGTGATATCTGTTTTAGTTTTAGAATCTCAGAGCAAGCAAGTCAATTGAAAGGGGGTGTAGACGCTGATGTATTCAATCATAACCATTATTTTCATTTTAGTAATTCATTCAGTTTAAATAATGGTTTATCTGAAATAGTGAGGAAGACTTTTCTAGCAGCACTCCAGCTATATAACAAGTTTCTCAGGTTTTCTTTGATAGCTTACGGTCATGGCTAGTTGCAAAGGGGGTTCGTTGCAGGAAGCAGAGAGTTCTAATGGCTATAGGCAAAAGAAAGTGGGTATTGTGGGAGCAGGATTGAGTGGGATTCTTGCAACTAAATATTTACAGAGTATAGGCCTGAAACCCATTGTATTTGAAGCCAAACAAGGAATAGGAGGAGTGTGGAGAGAAACTTTTGCATCAACAAAGCTGCAGACCCCTCGTCCTGCTTACCAATTCACTGATTTTCTATGGCCAAGCCATGTGACTACCCTTTTACCCAATCACTCCCAGGTTATGGATTACTTTAATAGTTATGCGAACCATTTTGGGCTGCTGGATTGCATTCAGTTCAATACCAAAGTGGTGGAGATTCGATATAGTGGCAAAGAAAGTGGTGCATCTGCTGGATTGTGGGGTAAGAATGGAGGCCCTTATGATGACGGAGAGGTCTGGGAAGTTGGTGTGCACAAAAGCAATGGAGAATCCATCGAGGTAGGATTTAGTGACTATAAAATACATGTTACATTCATGTTTTTTTTCCTTCTAGTATCTAGCATCCACCATTGTTCATATTTATGGATTTATTTGTCCTTGTCTATGAATGTATTGCAACTTAAAAGTGTCTTTTAAGCTTCAACCATAATGTTATACGTGAGTCTTACAAATCAGAAGTTTTCGACACATGTCTCTTGGAATTGAGGTTTTTAGAAACCTAAATATTTTGGGCTTTTAGGAAGATCAGGAATTGAGGTGAAATGTAGTGTAGCTGTGTAGATCTGCACATGCAATACATACAAGAGATGGGGTTTAAATGGACTTCTACGTAAATTTGCTAATTTGGACAGGGTAGATTTTAACTAGTGATTATGCGTTTTACTTTCTATAAATCAGTAATCAACTTTTGCTTCTCCTACTCTACTGTTAAGAGGTTGAATGATTCTCTCATTATCAAATAGATAAATTGTAGAGGTTGAATAATTCTCTGCAATATCAAATAGATAGATCCAAAGATTTTTAACAATATTGGATCAATAGTTGTGATTTTAAAGTTGGTAGTGTTTATGACGACTATTCAACAACAAATCATGTGATGTCACATCAGCACATCAATAAAACATGATTTAGTCCACAAGTATTGGTCTCACTTTTTTTTGGGTCTTTTTGAACCCTTGACCAAAAACATGCTGATGTGGCATCATATTTGATGATTTGACCCTGAACCTTAGTTATAAACAGGAGGCTTGCCAAATAAACTGCTGTAAAAAAATGAGAGTGAATTGAAATTTTGGAGGTTACACAACTGCTGATCCTCTCCCCTATTTAGAGAGATGTGTTTCTTATTCTAGTTTATATTTTTAACATTAAGATTCCGGAAGGCCTGTTAGTTGTGTACTTTTAGGGCTGTAGAATGTCAGAAGAGGTTTGTAGTTTCAGGAGGGCAGAGAAGGTGCAGGTTTCCTGCTCTAGAGTTAATGCCATATGCTATTCTGCTGAGCTGGCTTGTGTTCGGGAAATTTCTGTTTCCAAAAATGGGTATGATTACCTGTGTGGATTTAGGGTTTTTATTTACTTCACCTGTTGGATTTACAGACAGCTGTCCCTGCATGCAGACGGGATGTTGATAGGCGATGTGTGCACAGATGTCAATGGAATGTGAAACAGTCGAGGGCAAAAGTTATGGGCAGTATAACAAAAGGAGGGCATTAAAAAACAGAGGTAGAGAACATTCCAGATGGAAGTGGCGAAACTGGTTTGGCGTGTATGTTTTCTTCTGGCTTTTCTGTAATGATTTCTGTTATCAATGGAGCTTGTTCTTTCTGAACTGTCCGAAATGATATCAAATGCTAAAGTAGAGATTTTGGGCATAGTTCTTAGCAAAGCGTTAAATTTTGGGTCCATTCATATTATTTTCGAAACAGGCTCTATGTATAACATGTGCAGATCTCATAAGTGAGTTTTATGGCTGTCTGTGACTAGACTTTGACAATCTAATAGGAAACAATATTTTGCTCTTCCTCTGTTTGTGTATCAGCGAACTCATCAGAGCTAAGTTACATATTCGATTAGGGTATACAAATTCATTATTTTGAAAAGGGCATCACATGCTTCTTTTGCATTGCCCTCGAATACTAAATAAACATCTTGAACATCACCATACCAAAAGTTACCATAACGTATCCATGGTTGGGGTTGGTACGAGATTACTGACGGAGCGCATTCTCAACGGTATGAGGTACAGTTTATATTCTTTATTTTGCATGATCTATTTTTATTTTTTTATTATTAATTTGTTCATATAACATATATTATTATTTTATAAAAATCTTTCATGCTTTGTGTCTGTAATAAACATTTAATCCTTTTCTACGATTTTTGAGTTCTCCTGAAATTAGTATTTTTTTTAAAATTAAATTAAATTAAATTAGCATATAATTACTGCAGCACTACAATATTATATATTATGATGAAATTAATGATTTTGAGATGAATAATATAAAGTTGAAAATTCCTATTGTTAAAATATTTTTGTGTTTTTTTCTCAATTTTTTTGATTTAATTTAGTATAATGTATGAACTATTATCTTCTATTTTCATTTCTTTCATTGGTATTAAAGCCTTGACTGAGGTACAATTTCCTCGAGACATGTCAAAGGGTGATGTTGGACTAGTTGTTGTACCTATAGGAATTGATCTAGAAGACTAATTGCCAACCTAGGAAACTAGCACTACCCACCCACTTGAAGTGAAGATGTTGGGTTTGGTAGTTTACTAACTCCCACAAGTTTTTGTGTAACAAAAAACCTTTGATTGGTATTAAAAGTATGTTTCCAAAATTTTAGTAGGCAAGTGACAAGTACATATTAGCATTTCTCTCTAAATCATTATCAGAATGGCTAATGGCAACAACTTATCGTTCCAACTTTTCTTGTTTATAGGAGATAACTTTGAATATTGAAGCTTCAAAATTAAGAACATGCTATGTTCCAAGATCTTTGAGAATTTGTAGTAGGATATAATGAACTTGTAGAATAGAATTATTTTAATACTTTTACAACAAATCAACAAACTAAATTGAAAGATCACAAAAAGGAAAATCAAGCTCTATTCACTATTTAATCTGCATTGGATATTTCAATTTTCTCATAAATTGTTGGTGTAAAAAAATTGAAGGATGCATAGGAGACTTTGCTAATTGCATGCCAAAATTTGACAAAGTTAGATTGGTAAGACTTAAGAGATTTTGAAAATTTAATAATAAAATAAGTAAGTCCATTTAAAATTTTATCACAAGGGCTTAAGATATTGTGAACTAGCTTAGGAATCAATGAGAAGTTGTAATAGAATAGAAAAATGTAGTAAATAATCTAAGATCTCTTCTTCCAAAATTTGATTCAATGGTCATAGCCATTAAAAAAGCAAAGATCTAACCACATTGAAAGTGGTTGGTAGGTTCAATCTCTTGAGGAGTGTATCTAATGCTCTATTGAAATCCTAGTTCAAGCTTTCCAATCTACTATAAACATTGAAGAAAAAATTACTACTCTTTCTTAATCAAATACATTTCAAGGGGAGCCTTCTACTAGTAGAGGATGTGGTAGATGAAGAAGAAAAAAAATAGAAAAGAGGAAAATTTTTTATGGTTCATAGAAGCATCTAGGGAAGGTATTGTGAATGTTATGGAAACTATGAGTTTGAGTTCAAGAAGAAATTTGACTTGAATAAGTCAAGAGTGAACTATATTGAAGAGTCTCTTGTAGATGCAAAGAATTCACATTTCTCACATATAACTTGACAAAATAATTTATCATAAAGGTGTGTGGTTTATGGATAGTAGTTGCTCAAATCATATGAAAAGTAAATTTGTTAGTTTTTTAATTTAAGTTAGATAAATATGTGAGAAGTGAAGTAAATTTTGGTGATGATAAAGAGGTGGATGAAATGGGAGAAGATACTCTTGCTATAAAGAATAGGGAAGGAGAAATTACTTAAATTCATGACTTTGTATGTTTAGGGTGTACACTTGGCAATCAACACTAAGATAGTTTTTTGGTGAACAAATTATGGAAGAAAATCTTTCTGCTTGAGCTTATGTATGCTAACATCTATGGTGATACAGAGGAGTAATCCTTGAGTAAGAATCTTTAGTTTTTTACTTTTATTAATGATTTTTCTTGCCACAAATGGATCTATTTTCTTAAGAAAAATTCAAAGCTTTTGAATACTTCAAGTATTTTAAGGCTATGGCTAACAAAATGTGATTATAATCCTAAAATAATCAAAACAAATAGGAGGAGAATTCACTTCAAAAGAGTTCTTTATTTTTATAGTAATTATAGTGTCAAAACATAGCTTACTACAACTTGTACCCCTAGCAAAATGGTATTGCAAAAAGAAAAAATGTACCATTATAAAATGGCATAAAGCATAGATGGAAGACTCGTAGAAAACTCGTCAAATTTTTAAAAAATTGCGAGTTTTTTTTAAAATGAGTTTTTTTGAGTTTAACTCACGAGTTTTTGCTGAACGAGTTTTTCCGAGTCCAATAGAAAAACTCGGCTGTGCAGAACTTAAAGCTAAAAACATCTTTTTTGATGTTCATTTCATTTCAAAAACACTTGAGAGTTTGTGTGGAGAGCTTGTTTGAGGCCATTCACATGAAGAGGAACAAGTTAGCACAAAAGCGCCTTAATGACCTTGTCTTTGTGCAATACAACCTTTGGTTGCGCACAAAGAGAGTAGAAGAAAAATCAGTGGATCCTATTGATTTAGATGAGATAGATCCTTATAGTGATTGGACAAGGTGAGATGAGTAGCCTCCATTGTTTACCGTGGACGAGATCCTTGTCTTCGAGAGACAAGCAATGGAGGATATGGGTGCATCAGGAGATGTAGGGTTGGAGGACATTTCTGAGGATGTGGATGAGAGTTTGCTAGAGCCAAATACTCAACCTTCCATGCCAGTTTAGGAGCCAACAGTAGTAGCATTGCCACCGCCACCACGCACATGCGGTAGGCCTAGAGGACCCACCCCTTCCCTAGCTGCCTCTAGACTAGGGAAGAGGAAAGCCTAGCATGTTGTATTTAGTTACCGTTTAGTATTTGTTTCTAGTTCTAGTTTTACTGTTTTCATGTATAAGAATTTCAGGCTTTTAGCGATCGGGATTCCGCATGAGAATGCGATTTTGTAATCAATTTGCATTAAAGTGAATCAAAATTAATAGAAAACACTTTTGTACTCATTTATGGACTCATTGGATTCATCTTGTCATTGAATTTTGAAAAAAAAATGTGTGTCTAATGAAATTTAAGCAATTTTTTAAGTTCTTGAGTTTTTTGCCATGTTTTTGCCAAGTTTTAAAAACTCTCCAATTTTTGGCTTGTCGAGTTTCTTTTTGAGGCGAGTCTTCCAACTATATAAAGTATGATGCAGTCAAAAAACCTTTCAAATAGTCATTGGGTAGAAGTAGTGGTGGAAACTAAATATATTTTGAATGAAATCTCCACAAAATTAGTGCAATGGTCAAAAGCCTTCTATTTCTCATTTTCATGTATTTGGTTGTCTTGCATATGTAGTTCAAAAGAGGAAGAAGTTGGATGCAGAATCCTAGATTTTGTATCCTTGTAGGATATTCTAATGCAATTAAAGAGTGTATATTTTATAATGTTGACACAAACCAATGGATTATAAGTTGGGATGTGGTTTATATTGAAGAGGGAGTATGACAATGGAAAGAAGGTGTAGAAAAAAAGTACTAGTAAGATAGACATAGAAGATGATAGTATTTATCTGCCCACAAGTTCAAGTGGAAGTTCAAGCTTACTAGTAGCTAAATTTTGAATTTTCTAAGCTCAAGTTCTCTAAGTTCTCTTGATAGGACAAATTTAGGTGATAGTTAAAGTCTAGCATCAAGTCCAATCTCTTCATGAAAGGCACAAAGTTTAAATAAAATTTATAAGAGGAGAACTAATATGAAATAGATTGTTATTTTTTTTTGCTCAGTCAAATTCAAATTGAACGCTCTATGTATGAAGAAGTAGTGAAAAAGAAAGTATGGATTGATGCTAAGGAAGCGATGGAAGCAATCAATAAAAATAATACATGGGAATTAGTGTAGCTTTTAAAAGATAAACATGTAATTGGTGTCAAATATATTTATAAGGTTAAATATCATGTTGATGGTTCAATGAAATGACATAAAATAAAATTAGTTTCCAAGGGATTGACACAAAAACTAGGAATAGATTATTTAGAAATATTTTTTCCAATTGAGAGAATTGATGTTATTAAGATTGTATTGGAAATTGTTGAACAATACAAGTGGCTTTCTATCAAATAAATGTAAAACTAGTCTTCCTTAATATTCATATAGATGAGAAAGTCTATGTGGAATAACCCATGGGCTATGAAATTATAGGAAAAGCACAATTGGTTTATAATTGAAAAATACTTCTATCAGTTGAAGTAGGCCCCTTGTGCTTGGTATGCAAGGATTGATAGTTTTTGAAGAAAGGCTTCAAAAAAGCCACTCAAATCCAACCTTGTATGTCAAACAAGGTGAAAATAAAATTCTCATTGTTTTCCTTGATGTTATATAAATCAAAACTCTAATGAAGCAATTTTAGGAAAAAATGAAACAAAAAATTGGAATTTTAGATATGGGCCTCATGCATTATTTTCTTGGTATGGAAGTGCATTGACAATCAAAAGGTATATTCATTTCTCATAAAAATATATAGAAAATTTACTAAAAAAAATTAGAATGAAAATATGCATGGTAATTGCAACTCTCTTAGAACTTTCTTACCAAGGAAGATACAAGATCCAAGTCAGATGCTACTTTGTATAGAAGTCTATTTGGGAGCCTTGTAGTTGTGTACCTCACTACAAGTAGACTTGATATAATGTACGCTATGAGCCTCCCTAAATTTATATAGGATCCACATGAATTTCATTGGCATGTTACTAAAAGAATAGTAAGGTATGTGAGAGGTACACAATTTTGGCATCTATTATTCTTCCACTAAAAAATGTGAACTAGTTGGTTACATAGGCTTTGATTGGTTCAGTTCAATAGATGATAGAAACTCAATATCTTGTTATGTTTTCTCACTTGTATCTAAAGTTGTATCTTGGAGTAGTAAGAAACAAACAACCATGGATCTTTTTTCAATTGAAGAAGAATAAATTGCTTTTGTAGCAACAAATTGTCAAGCCATATGGATTAGAAGGATCTTGGAGGATCTACATTTGCTACAAGAACATAAAACTACTATTTGCTGTGATAGGAATAGCACCGTTGCAATGACCAAGAACCCTACATTTCTTGCTAGATAAAATCACATAGATCTTTGACATCATTTTCTTCAAGATTTGGTCCAAGATGAGAAAAGAGAATTGCATTTTTTTCCTATATCTAAGAAAATAGCTAATATCTTCACCAAATCTCTTCTCATAGATAGTTTTGTAGCTTTCAGACATCAGTTAAGCCTCATCCCCATTGATCATCCAGGGGTGTATTGAAGGAGTGTATGCTCAACAATTTTAGTTGCATTATTGCAGTTTTAGTTTACATGATCTAATTTATATGATCTATTTTTATTTTTTATTATTAGTTTCCTCATGCAACATTTCTTTTTTCTTTTTTCTTTTTTAATGTGTTCATGCTTTATATAGAATAAGTATGTAATCTTTTTTCTACTATTTTTAAGTCCTCTTATAGTTAGTTTTTTGTTTTTCTGTGATTCTCAGTAAATTGGCATGTAACTTCTGCAGCATGTAATGCTATACAATATTATATATTGTGATGGAAATAATGATTTGGAGATGAATAATATAGAGCTGAAAATTAATATCAACAAAATAATTTTGTGTTTTTTTCTCAATATTTTCTGATGAACAGTATAATGTAAGGGTTGTTATTTTATGTTTTTGGTTCTTTCTATTACTATATAGTCTACATGCTGCATATTTGATGAATGCCTGATATACCTATAAAATTGTTAGATTTCTTTCCAAGCCTTCTCTTGAATATCCTGCATCTCCTTGCATCATCATTTTTAGCATTTGTTTTTTGCCAACTTCGAACAATATGTGATTTTCTGAGCACTAAGAACTTCTGCTCACTTTTCCACCTTTGTTTAGTATTGAACATGCTATTCCTACAAGTATGTACCCCTCATTGCCACATCAGTCGTCTTATGTATTATATTTCTGAGTTCTTTTCATAAATAACTTGCACTCTTCATGTTCCTCTTATTCTTTTCTGTGCACATTGAAATGACATAGAAGTATGTGATCCACTTCCACTTAAAAACCTTCTCAACTGTTCCACCGGACATAGAGCTATGACCATCAGACCTTGAAGAGGAGGCATCCTGTTATGTTCTATATCATTGGACATCTCACCCCTGGCTACATCACAGCGTCAGAATTTGTCAATGCCACTGAGTGACATGATAGGTCTTTCATTGTCCATGCAAAATACACCCCTTACACCTAAGATACACCCACCCACCATAAAGTTCTACGGTAAACAAAATCATGAATGAAACATAACTACCATGTGTATAGCTCTATAAGTTCTACGTTTCAGGACTTCTTATATAGTTTGACATAACAGTGATGCTCTGTTCCATAGATAGCCAAGTGCAATACAATCTTGAATAATTCTGAAGGACCATTTTTTTAATAGAAGGGTCACTGATTGCAATAAGGAAATTGAATGTAACTGGTTGTATTATAGATGTTACTGAGCTTTAATTTAATTATGATATATATAAAATTATGTGGCATTTGACTTCATAATCATTCCTACAGGACCTGGGAATCATGTGCTAATAAGAGTCATACAGTAATATTGAATAGCGAATTTTGGTTTATATCCACTTCATCATTGCAGCGTTTAAAATTAAAAATTAAAAGAGAATTCTATTATGTCAAATTGTAAGCTGTTGCCTAGGCCTCTTAAGTTACTGACGTTGAAAATGTGATTGATGGCTTGGAATTGGAAGTGATTATCTCTCTTTCTATGGTGGAAAATATGTGTAATTAGTAGCTGTTGATCTTTATAGGATTCTAGGACAAATGATTCATGATACATAATATCTGGATACACAGTTTAGTACAAAATTTTGGCGATAAGTTAGAAAAAATTCTCATAGCCTGCAGATTTCCCCTCCCAGTTTAGTAAGTCATCAAATCCTATGTTCACGAGCCTAGAAACTAGATACCTACCCATTTTCAGTAGGGAAGGGGTTAATATATTCTATCTGGATTCATTTGAAAAGATTTTCCTTTCGTTTTTGTCCAAGTCTTATTCACATTATTTTGTTTCATCTGTGAAATCTAAAGATCCCTACGACATGATTTATCAGTAAGAGCTGTTGATTACTTTCATAGATCAGAAACTCATACATTCATCATTTTAATCATATTAGTATCCAAATATCTGCATTTGTTTTTGGTTATCAGTTTCTTAAAGCAGAAGGTTCAAACTATTTAAATATGCGTACTGATTATTTTAATGGAAGTACTGAGGGTCATGTAGATCTGGTTAATGATTGCAGAGTATATGACAACTCTTAACTTCTGTTTCTGTATATGTCAATTACTAAATTGTGGACGTGCTATTCAATATTATGCAATCAACCTCTGATTTTTCCGTTTGCTTTAGTGCAGGATAAGTTCAAACATTTGAAAAAGCTTTGTTCACTATTTTTTATTAAAAAAATGAACTTTTGGTGTGTAAGCTTAACGTTGGCTCTACAGTTGAATGATAATTTCTTTTGGATAGTTGTTGAACAATTTCATTTTAAATGTTTATTAGAGAAGAAATAATTAAAATCCTCTAGGATTCCCAATTAGTTGTATAACTCAAATGGCCCCGGGGTTCCCAATGTATTTTTCCAAAATGACACAGCAAAGTTTAAAGCATTTTAAGGAATGAAGCGAAACTGGTTATGAGTGGTAATCACTCTCCATTTTACCTATATAACCTATATTACTCTATTGTAGATAAGTGACCAGATAGCTGACATAACAAAAAGATGTCTCTATCACATTGATTCATCAGTTACATTCAAAGCAAAAAAGTAGAGCATTTTAAATTTGCACAATTATATCAAATTTCTTATTCTTTAAATATGGTTAGAAGTATCTATGTGTCATCCACTCCTGCTGGTTCTTTTCTATGTTTCCAATAGTTACTCAACTTCCTAAACTTAACACTGATCAGTCTTATTTATAGTTTTTTCTCAAGTATTTCGCAATTGGTTTTTTAAAGCCTAGAAGTTATAATCATTTAGCTCTTTGATAGCCAATGGGTAGTCTCTAGGTTATCTTTATTCATGTTGCTGCTGATTGGAGTTTTTTTTTTTTTACATTATATTATGAACTTCTGTCCTGTGGATATTTTTTGTTTTTTTACAACTTATATCCTACAAAATTGAGTTCTTTTTTACAATTTCTGTTCTTGACAACTTGTGCAAACCCACCGGTAAGAACAAGGCTACAATGCAAGTTTGTTATCTTATTAGAGACCCTCTACATACATCAGTAGCTCTTAATGTAGATCGTAATCCTTTAGTCAGACATGAATAACTGTTGCAAGCTCAGCTTCGAATTCATAATTAGCAATTGCTATTGATTAATGTTAGGATTATCAAATCTCATAAAGCTCCTTTATAAATAGGGTTTATTTGTACTAGAATTAATATATCTATCCTCTGTTTTTATATGTCTACTGACATGGTTTTTATTTGTGGTTTTTGCAGTGGTATCATTTTGATTTCTTGATCTTATGCATTGGTAAATATGGGGGTTTGCCAAAAATCCCATCGTTTCCTTCAAATAAAGGACCAGAAGTATTTCAGGGAAAAGTTTTCCATACTATGGACTACTCTGCTTTAACTGAAAAAGAGGCTTATGAAACTGCAAAGGAAAAAAAAATTGTAACTATCGGATATCAGAAATCAGCAATAGACTTTGCTGTAGAATGTGCTGAAGCAAATCAAGGTATAATATGTACTCTAAATAGTATATATGCTCTATTGAATCAATTGTAGAGGCCAAACTAACCAAATCAGAAAATTCTAAATGCTTTTTGGTGTAGAAGATAATTGATTCATGTTTGCAGGAGAAAATTGCCCTCCTTGTACAATGGTCTTTAGAAGAGCTTACTGATTGGTTCCTGAGGATTATTTGGTTTGGGGAGTGCACTTAGCATATTTGTATTGCACACGCTTCTCACAATTTTTACTTGGTAAACCGGCACAGGGTTTTCTGTTGAACTCAATATCAAGCATATTGGCTCCATTGGTAATTTAAAAACAAATTATTAGACATTTTTTTCAGCATAGATTTACAAATTCAAGTTTATCCTTCCAATCAATTAAAATTATTTATGTTTTCTACAGAGATGGGCAGTGTCCAAATTTGTTGAGCTTTCCTTGCTTTGGAAATTTCCACTGAAAAAGTATGGGCTTGTTGCAGATATGAGCTTTCTTCTGACAATAGCTTCTTGCAACACTGGATCATTTCCAAACAATTTTTTTCCAAAAGTAGAGGAAGGTCTCATATGTTTTCGAAAATCATCTAGTTGGAGTTTTTATAGTAAGGGCATTGTGTTAGATGACGAAACAAATGCGGAAGCTGATGTTGTAGTTTTTGGTACTGGTTATGATGGAGACAAGAAGTTAAAGACTCTTCTGCCAACAAAATTTGGAGATAGATTTGAGAAATCAGGTGCTGCACGCTCTTTATACAGGTATGGAAAAAAATGTTTTCAATTGAATATGGTTGATTATAATTGTAGGATTAAATAAAAATGTTAAAAAGGGTTGACACTAGAAAGTGGGCTTAGTTGTAAGTTTAACAAATTTTGGCAATTAGAAAGTGGGATTAGGGTTTAAGTTTAGATGTTGAGTAAAAGGTATGTTATACATTTTTAATTTTAATATTCTTAGATTATACTATATGGTTTGTTATAAGATAATGCAGATCATAGATTTTAATTAGCACTTTTTATTAATGTAGACATTGACACATCTAATTTTGCTTTTTAATCTCTTGATAATGGATTAGAGATTGTAATCTAAAATAAAAAAAATAGAACAACATTTTAATTCTAAGAAGCTTTCTACTCACCAATTATCCAATTATTAAAAAGGCAGTTAAGTAATTGAAATTTCAATTGGGTCATTTGGTTTAAATTATGAGCTTCAATCAAATATAGTTTTATTCACATCATTTTATAAAACTCTTTCTTGAAGGCCTATATAAGAGTGATTTTCATAACACTATGTTATTGCAGGGGACTCATTAATCCACACATTCCTCAAATGGCAATCCTTGGCTATTCAGAGAGTTTATCAAATTTGCACTCTATAGAAATATGTTCCCAATGGTTGGCTCATTTTCTATCTAACAAAATAGTGATGCCAAGTGTTAAGGAAATGGAGGAAAATGCAAAAGAGCTTCAAAAACATCTCAAGAGACTCAAACCCTCATTTTGGAAAACTTGTGCTCTTCAAGTAACAGATAACGACAATCTTTGTGAAGACATGGGGAGAAACCCAATGCGAAAAGGGAATTGGTATGATGATTTGTTCTCTCACCATATTCTAACATGGATTATGTATTGGATAATTGAATTTTTTTCTATTTTTCATGTAGAGAATGTGCCCTCTTTTGTATTGATCGATATTATAAGATCCATAATACAAGTATTAATAAAGCTCTAAGTGTGATACATCAATAGAATGTGTATAAACACTTATGAAACTAACTTTTGCGTATTACTTGGATTATGGAAACCTTAAAAACACATATATTGTGAAAATGATTACAAACCATTTTAGATTAAATTTTATGTTGTAATTATTAATATTTGTTTCTTTAATAAAATTTCTCCAATAAAAGGAATCTATAAGCTAGACATATCCAAGTCTTATAATTAGTCATCATATATAGTTTCTAATGAAAATTAATGAATTGCATTTTTTAAGCGAGTAAATATCAATGATTTTAATCTAGGATATAAGAAAAAATGCCAAAATTTAGAAGACATGAGGATTTACTTTAGAGAACCTAAATTTTGAGAGAAAACTCCAATAAGATTTTAAGGCAAACCACTCACTTATACATCATTATCAAAAGAACTATTATCTTAGAGTTGAGAAAAAGGTAAACAAATATAGTGAAAACATAAACAAATAGTGTTCAAATCCAATTAACTAATTAGTACATGTAATCAAACCATCAAATAGAACATGGAGAAACCCTTTAAAAAATATTCACCACCAAAGACATACCAATTTTATATTGATCTTAAGAACAAGAATACACTCGTATAATCTACTCAATCATTTTTAGTCCAACAATATTTGAACTATATTTAACAATACTTTATCTACACGAAATTGTGTAACTTCTATTTTAAAAACGCAATACATAGATCAAAGAGAAATAAGAAATCACAAGTGGTTGCAATAAACTAGTTGTCATCAAAACCATGGTCTACACAACAAAGGCCCATGCTCAACTATCCATTGAATAAAGTATCCAAGATATAAACCAATTAATTATAATGTATTTGATTCCATAACTCCAAATAGAAACCACTCACAAGACTTCATGATGAAGATGCCTACTAATGTACAAGCATTTGGGTCCACAAGTAATCCCACATCACTAACTGCTTTGCTAGTTTTATTTCTAGTTTACTATATGAGTTGCTTTGTGGCTTGTATCCACTTTCTTCATGGGATAAGCTAGAGGAAGGTTATTGGTTTATTTATATATTTTAGACTTGAAACCATATTTTAGTATTTTTATTAGTTGCTTCTAGATCTCATGAGTTGTGGCCACTTTTTTTTTGAAATAAGGAAACACTGACCTTGGACGTGAAATTGAGGATAGTTACACTCAAAATTTGGAGATGGAACAAAAACAAGGATCGAAGTGCTCCAAGTCTATTTTCTAAACTACTAATTTATTTTGAAAATGGTTGAGATTAAGGGGTTCAAAAAAGGGACATACAAAAATTGGTGTTGTTTTTGTGAGAAAAAACATAACATAGCAACTCTTGTACATCCCTAGCACGGTGAATTTTTTTTCAGCATTTTTAAAATCACTCTGATGAGAAATTAGCTAACAGTATGTAGTTGATGCACAATTTTTCTGATAATTTTTTAATGAATATTTGTTTTTTTACTAAGTTTCTAAGTGGACACTTCCTGAAAAACAAAATTTTGGTCGTGCTACCCCTACAAATTTTGGAAACTAATTGAATTTTTTTTTTTTAAAAAATTTGTAGAATGGAGTCTAGTTTCTAAAAATGTAATTTATTTGAAATTTTGATAAACGGTTAATTTATAATGAAAAAACACCAAAAAATGTTTTTTTCCAAAAAAGAGAAACAAAATAAATTATAGATGAAAGGCTTAACATTGTCAAAAAGTGAAAAAAATTTCATCGTTGGATAGCTAAGAAAGAACCTAACATTACCTAGGTGTTCGATTTGTTCTACATTAAACCACGTGTAATCCTTACAGTGAGCACAAACCCGATTATGTGAAATATTGTAGAATTTGCAAAAACACATTTTTGGTCGTTGGGAATGCCCTCCAAGCCTTTGGGTTGGTATTCCAAGGAAAATACCAAGCCTAAGACTTGGGGATTCCCAAAGCAAGATATAACATGCTCGTGTTATATCTTAGTTTTGACATGGTTTTTTGTGTTTGTGAGGGACATATCTAGCAAGACATAATGTGCTCACATTATGTCTTGCTTTATGTTAAATGTTACTCTATTGAATGTATGTTTATATATTTGTATGTTTGTATGTACATGAATGCTTGTATGTCATGTATGTATGTATGCCTATATGTATGTAAGATTGTATCTACACATGTACATGTATGCTTGTGTGTATGTAGGATTGTATGTACATATGTATTATGCTTGTATGTATGTATGTATGTATGTATGTATTTATGTATGTGTTTAGAAGGAGGGAGAACTTTAAGAGAGAGTTGTCTAGGTAGTGTGGGAGGGAGAGAGAGAGAGAGTGTGTGTCTGTTTGGAGAGAGTGAGAGGGGGTGGAAGCGAGAGTTCAAGAGAGAGGGAGTGGGAGAGAAGGGGTTGGAGTGAGAGGGAGATATAAAGAAATCTGTAATCTGTAATTAGATTACAAATTTCTTTATATCTGTTCGACTGTAGTGTAAAGAGGTAGGTCTGCTGACTTCATATTTGTTGCTGGGATTTTCTCAAAAATAAAATGGAGTGGACTATGAAGGGAGTCTAAGGACATTTAGTTATAGGGATTTGGGCAGGCCAAAATGCCAATGAATCTTTGTTGGATAGAGAATTTGGAACAAATTTCTTGGACGTCTTGATTTTTTAATGGGGTTCCATTTTTTGTTATAATTGTTTGGGGAATTCCAAACCTACAAATCAGATAATTTAGAACGAATTTTGATATCTATTTTCCAGTGATGTAAATCAATGGAATTGCTTTTATCCATTTAGTGAAGTATTCAGTCTTTCTAATAATAAACTTATGCCCATAAGAGGAAGTAGGAGAAATATTTCCTACCTGGTCTAAACCTCATTGATAAAATGTCCATGATTTTGTGATGGGTCTCAACTCCTATGTTGATGTGTGAACAAGGTCACTGTGCTGCTGGCATTGACGACATTTTCTAGAATACTGAATACACTCTTGTTCCATGGAGAGCCAATAGTACCCCATTCTTAGAATTTTTTGGACTAGCTTGGGTCCACTAGAGTGGAACCCACAAACACCTTCATGTACCTCTTGTAAGGTAGTTTGTGCTTCTACATTAAGACATTAGAATAACATACCATCTAAATTGCGACTATATAAAGTATCTCCTAGGATCATAAATCAGGAAGTCCTATGGGTAAAGGTCTTCTTTTGGGTTGTATTTAAGTCAAGTGGAATGATACCATGATGGATGTAATCGAATGTGTCTTGATACCATGGTGAGTTAGGACCAACAACAACACACACTAGTTTTGATTCTAGGATGTCGAATGCTGGTACAAGTAGTTGATCCACAAGGAACTCATACTTGGGAATGTTATGAGGAATATCAAGGAGTGACCCTATTGTTTCCATGGCATCAACTGCTTTGTTGTTGATCTAAGAAATTTGTTCAAAGGTTATTGTAACAAATATTCCTTGAAATTATCCACCATTATTTTAAACAACATTAGCTTTTCGTCATTTGTTTGGTACTCATCATTCACTTGCTTGATCACTAGCTAAGAATCTCCAAAGACCTATAGTTCTTTTATCCTCCATTTAATAGCCATCTTGAGCCCTGTGACTAGAGCTTCATACTCTGAAATATTGTTTGTGCATGGTAAATAAATTCTATACGCCTTGGGCATACTATCTCCTTGTGGTGTGAGAAATAAGATACCTGCTCTAGAGCCATGTTGAGTGTGGGACCTGTCAAAATACAAGGTCTAATGGCTTCTCTGTTCTATCAACAATATAATTTTGTTTGGGAACTCTGTTGTAAGAGGCTTGCGATCTTCCATTGGTGCTTCGGCAAGCTAGTCTGCTATGATTTGTCCCTTGATGGATCTCCTATCTACATACTCTATGTCAAACTCACTTAGAATCATTACCCATTTAGCAATTCTCCCTATTAGAGCTACTTTTGCTAGTAGGTATTTTAGTGGATCTACCTTTGAAATCAACTTTACTTGTCTATTTAAGATATAGTGTCTTAGCTTCTATGTTACAAATATGACTGAGAGACACTCTTTCTATGGTCGAGTAGTTCAACTCATAGCCCACCAGTGTTCAGTTGATGTAGTAGACCACTCTTTCTTTGTTATTATCATCTAGCTATGCTAGGAGAGCTCCTAATGCTACTTGTGTTGCAAACACATAGAGTATCACTTTTTATCTGGAATAGGTGGCATCAATATTGGAGGAGTGAGTAGGTACTCCTTGACTTGCAGGAATGCTTGGTCACATCTCCCATCCCACTTGAAAGTGATGTCTTAATGTAATAGATGGGTGAATGGGTGACACTTGTCTACCAGTTGTGTGATAAATTTCTAGATAAATTGTAGCTTCCCTTGTAAAATTCTTAGTTGCTTCAATGTATTTGGTGTTGGAATTTTTTGTATTGCTTTTAATTTCACAAGATCTACTTCTATGCCCCTCCTTGACACTATGTACCCTAGTAGCTTTCTGGATGTTACTTCGAACACTCACTTTTTTGAGTTGAGTCTCAAGTTATATTGTTCTAGCGTATCAAACACCTTTGCAAGATTGGTCAAGTGATCTTCCCTTGTGACAGACTTTGCTAGAATGTCATCCACATAGTCTTCCATGATTGTATGTAGCATATCATGAAATATTGTCATCATCGCTCTTTGATAGGTGGCTCCTACATTCTTTAGGCCAAATGGCATTACATTCCAATAGGAGGTTCCCCACACAAGTAAATGTCATTTTATACTAAGCATTAGGGGATATTTTTATCTGATTATACCCAGAGAAACCATCCATTAAAGATAGCATCTCATGTCCTACTGTTAAATCTACGATCATGTCTATACTTGGAAGAGGAAAGTCATCCTTTGGACAAGCTGTGTTTAGGTCTCAGAAGTCTATGCAAATCCTTATGCCCCTATGGGATTTGACATTGGCACTAGATTTGATATCCATTCTGAATAATCAATGGGTCTGATGAAACCCACATCTAGTAATTTATTTAGTATGACTTTTACCAAGAGTGCTATTTGAGGATGCATTTTCCTTAGCTTCTACTTGATAAGTTTTTCTCTAGGGGATACAACCAAATGATGTACAACTAGTGTTGGATCCAATCCTGGCATGTTTGCATAGGTCCATACAAAGTTTTTTTTTTTTGTTCTTGATGAATGTTGCGAAGTTCATTTTCTCTTTAGGATCAAGTGATGCCACATGGTATGTGATCTTTGGGTTCTCTGTTGTGCCAACATTCATGGATTTTGCTTCTTCCACTAGGAGCATTGAATTTTCTTGATATTCAAATATGGGGAGATTAAACCCTCCATCCTTGGGTGCCTTAGGGGGGTTTTCACCTTTAGATGCATCCTTTATTTTCTTCTTTTCAGGATATGATAGAGCCACATTATGGTCCTCTCTAAGGGATTGCACTTTTATTTTTATATTATCCTTTTCTCTTTTACAACTAGATGATACAATATCCCCCCAAAGTATGCATCTTGTTTGAGTTCCAAGAAAGAACCCTACTTTGTGATCTCTTGCTGGTATGTCCATTTGAAGTCCCATGAACTTTGTGATTGCTTCATCATTCTGGAATTTATCCAAAATTGGTGTATGCTATTATTGGTCCCAATCTATCAATTGTGGGTAGCAGAGGGGTAGGCTATCATTGTCATTGCAAAAATTTGCAAAATTTGCTAAGATGGTGAGTATGGTTGTGGTATTATTCTCCCATTGGGTGTCTAGGTCATCATCACTTGAGGTGACAAAGGAAGGAGAATCCCATTCATACTCGTTAGAGTCTATTTCAGAATAATACTAATCACTAGGAATAGTTTTGATAATGTGGATAGGGGCTATGTTTATCGTAAAGCTCTCAACTAAGTCTTCAATGGGTAAATCATTGTCCATACGATGGTATATATCCAATTTCTTAATGCTAGTAGAAGGCGCTCATTTCCTAAATGGGGTACATCCAGCTTTTGGAGTAACCACGTCTTTTGAATCTTAACCTAGTCCCATATTTTTCTTTCTCTGTTCCACTATGATAGGCTCCCATCTACCTTGTTTGTGTATCCCAAGGCCACCTGTTCACTAATATCCCATTTGTTTAGCTAATTGATAACCTTTATTGTTAGGATCGATTAGAATGGGCTATATCTTTTTCTGTTCCTTTTGGTCCTTTTTTTAGATCATGGATGACAAGTCTTCTTTGAATATCTCTTCATCCTTCATATCTCCCCACTTGGTGAAAATTGTGGATTTTTCTATCATTTGTACAGTTTGAACATGTTTGATCTCCTTCGAACCTCCATAAACCTTGGGTGTTGGTGGAAGAATTCCAAAGAAAAATGCTTGGTTGAAGTGATAATTTCCATGTTACCCCTGTCAAGTACTTGAACCTATGTTTCCATTTTTGGTTGCTCACTTGATGTGATCTTGGTTGAGGTAGATGGTAGTGTGGAAGGTTCAACATATGAGAATGAATGAAAGGATATGTTATTGTTGGGTATATGTTGGATTTTATTATACTTCAATTTTGTACAAAAATGGAAGGGTTTGTGATCGGCATATAATTTCACCTCTTTTTCATCATGGGGAAACTTTAGGCATTGGTGAAAGGTTGAAGGAACCACTTGTAGTGCATGGATCCAAGGGAATCCTAGAAGGAGGTTATATGACAACTCAAGTTCAAGTACTTGACATGTAGTTTTTGTGATGGTTGGTCCTATCTGCACTGGTAGCCTGACTACCCCTTCTGAATTCCTTTCAAGGTCACCATAGGACCTTATAGTAATGCTCTTTCCTTTGTCTATCACATCATTATAATACCCCAACTATTTCATGAATTTCAAAGTACAAATGTTTAGATCTGCACCATTATCTATCAACACTCTCTTGACCATGTTTTTGTGGACACCAACCTCTATGTAGAGAGCTTGGTTGTGGAATGAATTTTGTGGGAGGTCTTTCTTGGAAAGACTAAATGGTGATTGGTCATGATTTTCCAACCATGGATTGTAACTGATCTGGATTGAGGCCATTAGGGACTAATGTTTCTAATGCCTTTTCTAATATTTTTCCTATGTGTGGGTCATAATTTTAGTAGTTTCAAGATTGAGATCAAGGTAGGAGTCTTCTTCAACTACTCCACAATATTGTAGTCATTTGATGATTTAGTTGTGGGCTTAGATGGGGCTCCTTGTATTGTAACTCTCCCTCGATGGGTAGTTACATTATAGTTGTTGTCTCTACCTCGTATAGTCACTACATCCACCCTAGTATCATCTACTTGAGAGAGGGTACCTAGAACTATGTCACCATAAGTGTAGTTGGCATTGTGATAGTCTTTGTCCTTTCCATTTTCATTCCTTTTAGCATGGTTTGGAATTGGATTTGTGTATATCTGGAGGTCCGTGTTTCTAGGATGATGTTCAACATCCACTTCTCCTTTGTCTATCAATTCTTATATGATGTTATTCAGTCTAATACAGTGGCTTTTGTATTTCCTTTAATTTTTTGGAACTCACACAAGTCCTCGTTGTACAACAGTGTTTTGAAGCTTGGATCCTCATAGTTTGGGTGATTGTTAACCTTGATGAGGTTTTGTTGCACTATTTTATGCATGATTGTCTCAAGTGGCTCTCCCAATACTATGAACTTCCTTCTTGGTTGATCATATTGTTTTTGTTGCCCTCCTTGATATGTCTATTGGTTAACTGCTTGATTTTTTTAGGGATATGTAACTTGATTGTTTTGTGCATTATTAGGAGTATAGGTTGTTTGTGCCACTTGAGATCTGTTTTGAGGTACACTAGGAGGTTGTACATTCCATACTGCTCTAGCATCCACTACCCCATCATTTGTAATATTTTTGTTCTTTTCCCAGATCTTTGGTTTCTCATTTGAATTAAAGGAATTGTCTCTTGGGTTGTTTAGCTTGATCACCCCTCTTGCTATAAGGGCCCTTTCTATGTGTAGTCCCTTCTCAATTGCATCTTCAAACTTTGTAGGAAACAACATGGTAAGTTGGTAGTTGACTTCTACTTGGACATTGGAAATGAATATGTCTACCAATTCCTTGTCGGGAATAGGCCATTTTCATTGACTAGCCCTATGCCACCATCGTTGAAGGTAGGAGGTGAAGGATTCTCCTTGGCTCTGCTTAATTTTGTATAGATTCATGATGGTGATTTCTTGTTCTAGATTTAATGAGAAGTGGGTTACAAATTTGGTAGAAAATTCATCAAAGTTTTTAATTCCTGGTGGTAGATGGGAAAACCATTCCATGGCATGACCAGTAAGACTACATGGGAAGAGCCTCATTACATAGGAATCATTGTTTTGGACTTCCATGCATGCTACTGAGAAATCTCTCACATGTTCTACTAGATCTCCTTTTCCTTTATATTTATCAAACTTTGGTATCTCAAAGTTTTTTAGAAGGGAAGAATAGTGATGAAACGATCAAAAGGAAATGGACATATATCTTGAAGGGTATGAGACTCCTTTAGTTTCCCTACCTACATGTATGATATTCTCTGATTCACTCCTTGTAGTTGTATTTCTATTTCTTTTATTGGTACGTTTGTTTGGGGATCCTCTGCATAGTAACCTTGTTGTCCTACCACATTTTGGACATAGGTTGGGTATTGCTAAGGTACAAAACCTTGGTAACTATGATGGGTGGAAGGAGAGTTAAATCCTTGTTGAATGTAAGGAGGGTTATCTTATTGTTGTTGAATGGAAGGAGGGTTAGATCCTTGTTGGATGTAAGGAGGGTTAGTTCCTTGTTGTTATTGTTGTTGAGGAGGGGTACCTTGGTAGTGTGTTAGTGGTACACCTTGTTGTTAAGATGATATGTGGTGAAGGTTTCCTTGATGGTGTGTTAGTGGGTTACCTTGTTGATGGGAAAAATTGGGAAGGGTGCCTTGTGGAACACCTTGTATTTGTGGAAAACTATAATGAAGGTTTCCCTAATGGTGCATTGGTGGATTACCCCATTGATGGGATGAATTGGGAAGGGTGCCCTATGGAACATCTTGTTGTTGGGGTGAACTATATTGAAGGTTTCCCTGATGGTGTGTTAGCGGGTTACCTTGTTGATGGGACAAATTGGGAAGGGTGTCCTGTGGCATAATTTGTTGTTGGTACTATTGATTGGGAAGGGGACCACATGACCCACCTTGTTGTTTGGAAAGGGTACCCTATGGCACACCTTGTTGTTGGTATTGCTGATTGAAAAAGGGACCATATGACCCACCTTGTTGATTGGAAAGGGTACCCTATGGCACACCTTGTTATTGGTATTGCTGATTGGAAGGGGTACCTTGTGACACACCTTATTGTTGGTACTATTAATTGGGAAGGGGATTGTATGACCCACCTTGTGGATGGTACTATTGTGTAAATTTCCCTTGTTGATTTTGTAAATTTTGGAAAGGGTCAATATATGAAGTGTTTTGAGGCACGTATTGTCTTGGTGGTAGAATGTTGCTTTGTGGTATGTATTGGGATGTACATCCTTGATACTATTGGGCCACTTCCCCTTGTTTGATTTGAGTTGGTTTTCTATTGGTTGGTCTTTCCTAGTGTGAATATAGGTGGCATATTTGGGATTTCAAATGGTTTGGGTATTTCTCTCACAGTTGAGTTATCTCCTAAGGGGATGAGATGAGGATCTTTGAGACCTTCCACATTGAAGTCTATCAGAAATTTAGCACCACTATGTGCTAATTTGAAAAAGTAAGTGTTCAAATCCTTTCTTAGGAGTTTGTCCATCAACTTGAGCACCTTGGGATTGTTCGAATGTTGAAATAGTTCTTCATCATTTATTTCTTCCTCACTATCCACCTCCTCTATAATCATATCCTTTGGGTTCTTGTTTGCTCTTTCCGTTGCTTCTTGTTGTCTACATATTACCTCTTCCTCACTAGGTGTGGCATTGAATATGGGTCTCTTTTGAGGTGTTTCAAGGTCACTTGGCCTATAGCCCCATGGGCTACTTTCATCGTTCATGGTGTTTGTTGGGGGTATTCTAGTGTTGATTTTGTTTTCTTTCATGTTCTTTCTATGTTGTGATCTTGTAATTGTCATAAATGAGTGCCAAAAATTTGTGAACGTTTTGTGACTCCTAACTATGGAATGAAAGAATGCTTTTGTTTTTGGATTTTTTGTTTTAAGGAAAATGAAATCGCATTTGTTTTTGGAATTTTCTATTTTTGAAAGGTGGTGCCTATTGCAATGTGGGAGGTGGAAATATAGGATCAAATTGGATATACCAATCCGGTTCACTCCTTAAAGAGTGAGCATAATGATTTCTTACCAAGGTGTCTCGGTTGTGGTAAATCTTCAAGGAATGTCTCTTGATATACCTTGAACCATGGTGCCTCTTTAAAAGGTGAAATATGGATTTTCATTAAGGATTTTGATCTTGTCGGAGATCATGAAGGATGGATACTTATTGCCACATAGGAGGTGGTAATGCAGGATTTTCAGCCATGAGATCTACTTTCTCTTCCTCTCTATCTAGGATGTTAGCTATGTTCCTCCACTGGTTTGGTGTTTCTTTTATCTTGAATATGAAGCTTCTCAAATTATTGCTTATGTTTATTTGTTCTCTTTCAATCAGCTCAAATTTTTGTTGTATGATAGCTGGTGTAAGGTTCAGTTATTGAAATGGAGTAATCAGGCACCAAATGGTCAAAAGGTGAAATTATTGGTGTTTTGATATGGTTGTTGTGATTCTCAAGACCCTAAGGTTTGAGTGATGTTTTGGGATGACACTATTCTTGGAATTCAAAATGTTAAAAGGTTTGGATCGATATTTTACTTCTTCTAGAGGATATGTTGTAGAAAAACTTACTTTAACTAGGCTTGAGGTTCAAGCAACTGTTGATATCTTAGAAGTGTGGGTGAGGTAATAATTCAAGTTTGTTTGTTTTGATTTCAATTTCCAAAAGTAGGATGGAGTGTTGAAAATGGATGAAGGATAATATGACGTATCTTTGGTTTTCTGATTGTTTCATTTCAACAAGGATCTTGTTACGAGTTTTTGGATCATTTTCTTGATTTTTAGCAAAATATAGAGAAAAAGTGATAGTTTTGAAGCAAAAGCGGCCAATTGTGAGCAAAAGCAGCAAGTTTTATCAACTACGGTATGACTTTTGTCAAGTGCGTTGAGTTTTGAGAAGCAATTGTGGTCAAGTTTTTGCAAGGGCATCCTCTGTATCAATTTCCTTTCAAATGGATGAATTGTATAGATAAAAGTGATATTTTGGAAAAAGTGGCTAGCTTTTAGGCAGGTGCATTTGGACAAATTTGTCAAATACGACACAAAAAGAGCAAGTGCGGCCAACTTGTAGTCAAGTGCACTCTAATTGTCAAAAGTGGTAGATTTTTACCAGTGAGTGTTCACAAAAGTGATAGATTTTTTGCAAGTGTGGCTAGTTTTTGGTCAAGTGCAGCAAAAAATAGAGTGAAAGAACTATTCTATGTGGATTTTTTTCCCAATTTCAATTTTTTGGCAGCAACATTGGTGTTTTTTGCAGTATTAGATGATTTTTTTGATTTGTTTTGAGATTTGGAAAGTGATATCATGTAATACAACAATAAAAACTTATGTGACCTAAATGTCTATACATTAAGCATGTTGCCTTCCATGAAAGCTCAAAGTTCATAGAGGTAGAAATGCTAAAGTTATAGTTTCTAATGTTTACCTTTTTCCTTAATGTGGTTTGACATGTGAGCCTAAATATTCAAAAACCTTCAAAGATATTATTTTATGATATATTTTAGGGAGTGTAAACATAGGGCTCTTTTCAAAGTATTCACACTAGATCCAAGGGGTTTGACGTTCGAGAACCATGTTGAATGCTTGTTTTGATGTGTTTATTTTAATTCAAGAGTAGCAACTAAAAGATATTTGTAATTTTGTGAAGATAAAGTACACCATAGGGATAGACACTTCCTCCTAGATGGGATTGCCTCATGCCTTGAAGGGATGATTTTACATGCAAGAAATGGAGAGTGTTTTTAAGCTCAACCATAAGTTAGACTTGGTAAGTAACTTCTTAGAATCAAAGTTTTGATGCACCACTTTAGAGAATGCTATGGTTTAAAAGGGGTGGCTTCTACAAACATTGGTTCTTAGTCATGTTTTGGGATAAATAGTGTCTATATATGCAGTGATTCACTCAATTAAGAGGCCACCCATCCCTTGAAATTTTTTACATATCACACAGATACTAGGGGAGACTTTGGTCCGTAAAGAAAATCCACACCAAGTGGGTGAGAACTTTCCTCACACTCACAAATATTTATATAGCATTCCAAAACAAATTACCACTTGGGTTGGGAAGCAGGTTGGCTCTACAAGGTATGCTTCGAAGTAAAACAATGTGTGAAACTCAAGATTTTTATCATCACCCAAGATCACCAAAAAGGTGCAAGGAGAGGATAATCACCTAGTTTGCAAACACGAAATACACATAATACACTTCATCAAAATGTTCTTTAAGTTCAAAAAAGTGAAAAAAGAAAATAAAATAAAAATGAAAAGTAAAATGAAATTTAGAAGTGTGTACAAGATAGCAATGGTTCTTTCTATGTTCACCAAATTGAAATGTTCTATATTTTAGATAAGAATATTGCAATGTACAAAACAAGAATTTTATTTGTTCATTTTTAATCACCAACCAAAGTGTTCATTCTAAAGCCTTGTCTTAATGGTCAACAAAAAGAAATCGTGCGTTCATCAACAAAATAAGAGCATTTTGGTCAATAAAAATCAAACATGTTTTTAGAGCACCAATTGAAATGTTCATTTGTAGGGTTCTTTTTATGCACCAATTTGAAATTCTCTAACTATGAAAGCTTTGAAAAAATTATTTTAGATGCACCAAAAATTGAAATGTTTGTTTGTGGGGTTCTTTTTAAGCACCAAATTTGAATTTGTCTAACTATGAAAGCTTTGAAAATTCATTTTAGATGCACCAAAAAATGAAATGTTTGTTTGTGGGGTTCTTTTTAAGCAGCAAATTAAAGTTTTCTAACTTATGAAAGCTTTGAAAATTTAAAATTCTTCGACCGTTCATCGCCCGTACAATAAATGCATTAATTGCTTTTGGATAAACATCAGTTATACTTCTACAAATCCTGCACAAACAATCATTAGCACCTATCAAACATTCAAATCAAGTACCCATTAGCGTTAGAAATAAAAAATTAAATTTCATCTTTAGAACAAAACTTAATAGGGAAAAAGCGAAAGAAAAGGTCAAAAGCATCCTTTGTCAGAAAGAAAAAGCATAGGAAAAAATCAAAAGTGACCTTTTTTTGAAGCAAAAGTGGCCTAAAAAGTCAATTGCACCCCTGTATTTTTGCAAAAGTGCCACAAAATGTCAGAAGCGCAAAAAAAAATGTTAAGTGTGCTAAAAATGTGTATTCAAGTGAGAAAATGTTTTGGAACATGTGCATGAAAATTTCTCTAGTGTGCTTCTAGAACCTCCAACTTCATATTTAGCTCAAAAATTGATTAGTGCTAAGGACCGTGGTCCCACCAGGCATTCTAGAATGTGTAAGGGGGAAATTGATGGTGCTAAATAAGGTAAATGTAATGAATCGAACCTAATTTAATTCAAAGCAAGAATTAAGGTCTATGTCCATTAATCATGAAATGAAGTTTTTTAATCTATTGAAAACAAATAATGAAATCCTAAAATATCATAACGAATTCAAAAAAAAAGGAAACTTTACCATCCCATGTCAGAGTGTGTTCATGAAGATGTTGGGTTGTTTGAGTATGAATGTGAAGCCTCCATTGTGTGTGCAAAAGATTGAAGAACACACGTGTGTTGATCCAAGATATGTGTGAAGCTTTCTCAAATGTCAATTAAGATCATGGCATTGCTTCATTGTGCAAAATAGGTTGATTCTTTGATCCTTTTTTGAGAGGAAAGATTCTTGTTATATAGATTTTGTGTTTCCAAATGAATGCTTGATATTGCATAGTAGAATATCTTGATTGACGGTCAAAAGATATTGAGAGGATTTAGATGGGCATAATTTGTGCAAATTGATTATGTAATTGGTGTGATTGAAGAAATAGATTGATCTATCAAGAAATTAGATGGAGCAATCAGTGGTTCATAATTTGCTCAATCATGAAAGTGGGTGAGGATAATTAATTAATTGATTTAATTAGTTAATCTTTTTGGAGTTGAACGTGAAAATCAAGTTTGACTTTTGCAAACAAAATTGTACTTGTTTGATTTTTATTTTTGATGATGTTTTGAATAGTTTATTTGATTATTCAGATTTGAGGGAAAGTGGTTTAATTAAACTATTATATGTTTAAATAATTTAATTGACTTAGGGGAATAAAGTGAATTAGCGACATAATTAAATAATTGGCATTATTTAAATAATCAGGAGGGATAAAGTTAAACTAGGACTTTATTAAATAAATGAAATTTATTTAATTGGTTAAATTTTATGAAAAATTGAATCAATCAAATAATGTCGTATTATTCAATTAATTGTAGAATTTAGGGTTTCAGGACTTATTAAATAAATAAATTTATTTAATTCACCAGAAATGATGAAAAAGTGAATTAATTAAATAATATACTATTATACAATTAATAGAGTAATTTAGGGTTTCAGGACTTTATTAAATAAAGGAAATTTATTTAATTCGTGAAAAATGACGAAAAAGTGAATTAATTAAATAATGTACTATTATTCAATTAATAGAGGAATTTAGGGTTTTTGATGCTTTTTATGTTTTTTATGTGAAATACCATGATATTCCACGATGATGATGTTGATGATGATAAAATGTAATTTAAGGTGTGTGATAAGTGTTAGGTCAATTTTACATGTCTACAATAATATGAAGGATGAAAAAAAATTGGATCGAGATTCATCATTTATCCTCAATTTTGGAGGGCCTATAGATGTTAAAGAGAGTACAAGACATATTGAAAATAAGGATTTGCACCAAAACAACCATCCAATATGGGGATTAATGAATAATCTCTACTTTGAATATGCTTGGCACCTAAAGAAACCCTAAATCCTCAACAACACCAACTAATTCCATAAAAAATCTTTCCTATCCCTTGCAATGATGAATGAATAATTTTCCTTCAAGACCTCCAAGTTTTATTTCAATAAAAAATACAATGTCAAAAAAAGAAGTTTCAATACAATGTTGGGTCAATAATTGTTTGTTAGGAACATTTAAACTCCTAACATTATAAGTAATGATCTTTGTTAATCTTTAAGTGATGTTTTTCCTCACTTTGATTGTGGAAGGCATGGTTTATACTTAATTGGACAAGTTAGACATTGCATTCTCCCCTCTTCACTATTTTTTGGTCTTATGAACCCATTTTTAGCAAATCAAATGTTGGCCTTGAGAATATTTGAGGTGGCATGTACTTGATATATCAAATGTTAGCGATTCCTAAAGCAAAAGAAAATTCATTCTCAAGATCATAGCCAAAATTTAAGTCAGTATCCTCTCATAAAAATTATATCATCTTAGATTGTCAAAGCATCTCAAATGGGATAATTGTAGTTGCATCCTTCAAATGATCCATCTACCCATCAATGAATTTTGGAATAGCTTTACGTAGATTAGAAATAATTTGATATTCCTTCTCATTGGGATCTAGAGGGCTTGGGAATGTGGTAATATCAATTGGGATCAAATTTGGTGACTTGTTTTCATTCTTTCTTATAGTTGAAAACACTAGGATAGTTATTGGTACAATGAGATTGGCTACCACATCCCATGGAGAAAAAAATTGACCTTCAATTTCAACTATCTAAATTTGATCATCTACATATTTGGAAATTATTAAATTTCTTATAATTTCATGAATTGAAATAATACATACCTAGGCATATGGTCCAAAGTTTATACTAAAAACCTTGGGACAATGGACATAAAATTACCAAAATTATTTTCATTTCGGAGGGCCCTTTAATTTTCTAGAATTATATTGGTAAATTAGAAATATTGATCCAAGTAGGGAAGTCAAATGGAGAGAAAGAGAAAGGACCAAATTTAGGGAATGTTAGTGTAATTAAATATTTAATTACACTTTATTAAGTTTACTTAGGTCCTAATTAGGTTTTCCTTTTAGGGATTTGCAGCTTGCTTTATAAAAGCAAATTATCTCATTGTAATCATTCATTCAGGTTAGTCAATTGCACAAGGATAATCTAGATTTTGCAAATGATCTTGGTTTTATGGATTTTATTGGAAACTCTAACATGGTATCAAAGCAACAAATCTATGAATTCTTGTCCAAATTTTGAGAGATCCATCCTTGAGGGAAAAATTAGCTCATCCTAAGGAAAAACATGCATCACCGTTACGTCCAAAATGACCAAATTCTTAAAGAACACCTTTCCTTTTGCTCAAATTCAAGTAGTTGCAACAAAAGTAAAAAAAAATAGGGGCACGTAGATCTGTACAAATATGTGCCTGATTTTCCTTGAATTTAGTGTAGGTATTGAAGGTATAGGGTTTGCAAATTTTTTTATTTTAGTTTTCCAATTTCTTTCTAGGAATTTTTTATCAATTTTTTTAAAAAAAAAGCAGAAAAAGCTTTTAAAAAATCAAATAAAAAAAATCCAAAAAAATGTTGTTTAAAAAAAAACCTTACGCAAGATTTTAGGACCTGCATAGATCATACTTGGTAGTGGGCCCCAAAGGATTATCAGTGGTACCTTCCACCGTCGGTGTTGGCTCCAAACAAACTGATAGCTCAAACACTTTTCTGCAAGCAAAACAAACAAGCGACTAACATAAAAATGTTTCCATAAAATTTCTAAAAAAAATTAAATACCAAAATTCAATGGAAATTTCACGACATTCGAGGAATATTCCCTTGAAGTTCATTGACATCAGCATGACATCATGCTAACATTAGTTGTGTGGTCAATTCCTTGCCCCCTCCAATCCATAGTTTGCATGCAAAGGAGTAGCTTTTTTTTTTCTTTTTGCCATAACTTGGGGCATGTGACCTATCAAAGTTGGGAAAATGATATATCGTTGAAAAGCTGGTTCCAAGTAATTTTTTATGGTACAAGTTTCATCTTCAGATTTTTTTGGAGGTTCCTATTATTCTCATTCAAAGTTAGATAGATTTATTTTGTGCTTCTGAGCTCACAAATTTTTTCCTATATCTCTAATCTTCACAATTTAGTGGAGTTGGAAAGGTATTTTAGAGCTCTTCATATCAACTCATCCACATTTTCCAGAATCAATCCCAAGTATATTTTATTCATCTTTTTGTGATTTCACATTCTACTTAATTACTTGGACATCTTGGCACCTGGAAAGTATCTATTTGCCTTGAATGACATATTTTGATTTGCTTTATTAGTATTGAGGTTTTTAGTCTTTGATTTTTTCATTTGAGTGATTATCATGGGTTTTTATGTTCATCCTTTTGTGATCAACATGAAAAAAGATAACTATGATTCTTGGTGAAATGGCATCCTGACACATCTCAGGTGGCTTGATATTTTTCCTTATTTGTATGGACTGATACCTACACTAAACACACCAAGGAGTTTATCAACATGGGGTATCATTTGAGATCATATTGCAGGAGTTGTATGTTCTAGTGTTGATTTTGACACTATGCGTGTTGCATCATACAATGATTGTCCCCACAAACTTTGGACTCACCTTTCAAATATCTATAGAGACCATCATATCTCTCCATACCTAGAGAATGCTATTGAAAATGATCTCATTCCTCTTGCATAAATAGATTATATACCATTTGATGAAAATACTTTAAAGGAGCTTGAGTATATTATAGGTCTTGCATGTGCCGATAGTTCAAAGACTTGTATTCATGTTCCCACTCTTTAGATCAAGGCTACACCATCATCTCCTATTGTTCCTAATCAGTTTGACATCACCGCATCTTTGGCCCCTATTGATTTAGTGTAACAAGACATCATACATCTAACAAACATAACTACTTGGGATTCACATCTTGCAGACATATCATCCTTGTTTCTAGAGTCCTATAAATTATAGTGTAGACATGCAAATAATCCTAACTAACATAGTGCATCTAATTTTGATCAACTATCATCAAATTCTTGTATTAATCAAATAAAGAAGTTTATTAGATCAATTCACTAATGTTCATCATGTTTAATTAAATAAATCAATTTATTTAATTAAATATCCAAAGTCCTCTTATTTGATTAAATAAATCAAATATTATAAATTCACTACCCACTCAAAGTTAATTAAATTCTAAATTAATTAAATTTAATCACCTTCTAATCATCATTAATAAATTCTCTAACTTTTAACTCCCCAGGAGTTAAATCAACTGTAATGCCCTGCTAGGAAATCCAATAAACAAAGCATAGAGTGGAAATTAACCGAATATTTTTTTTTTTAAAAGTCATTCGATTACACTATTGTCTTAAGGATTCCAAGATGATGTTATTCAAACCTTACAAATAAGAACATCATACTATTAAATTTATAAAAACATAAGTATATATCATTTACATGAATGATGCAATTTTCAAAACCTTTATACATTCAAGTTACATATATATCCAAATTACATCAAGTGAGATTTTTAATAAATCTCAATACATCATAATGACGATACAATGAGTACTCACATGCACATGAGGTATACATACACAAAAGATAATGATCTCTTCAAAACTAACATCCATGTCTATGAACACGTTCAACATCCATTGTCACGAACAAGAAAGTGATAAGAACCTGCTCCACAAACAATGTTAACCAAGTATAGCAATATCTGTAAGAGGACCCAATGGTGTATAATAGCATGGTTTCCTCCCAACCGTGTGGTACTCGAAGGCCCACTCCCTTCGCGCTAGGAGATAATGACAGGTCCACAATACAGTAAAACAAACAACAAAGAAGAGACGTTACAGTACATGGCTAACAAAACAAAACAACAAGATTGTATCTTAATTACATGTTAAAAAATAAACTCCCAGAGGCAACAACAATAACACAAGTGACTCTACATAAGAGACCACAAACATGTTTTAGGACAAAGTGTCATCACATAGTTGTTCTAGGTTACCCTGGTGAATCTTCCTAGACTACCAATCTTCATCCAGAGTTACCTTGGTAGTCTCTACCGATTCTCGGCCCCTAGACATACTCATGTGGACTTGAATTACCTTTTAGGAAGACAAGGTAGATGACTAAGCCATTCTAGGACTTCTCCACCTACCCTTAATCTATACAAGCATTAAGGCACTAGGTGAGGTATTTCGTTTATCTTAATTATTTAATGAACCCTAGGTTTATTTATTAAGGTTTTCACTGAATTACAAAAAACCATGATAGGTTACTCTAGAAACCACTTAGGGTTCCAACCCCTATCACAAGCCACTCTTCCTATAAACATGACACAACATCAAAATACCAAGGACTACCAACATGCGCGTAAAACAATGCCATAATAAAACATATCTCATTCATGGTCCAATCATGGAATAGTTCAAACACCTCAAAGGTAACAAATAAATCTTGCATGGAAAAATCCCAAAATAGATCATGGTATTAAAACATCAATAAACAAATATTAAAAGCTCTTTTTCTTTAAAATCAACACTTTAGCCTCTAGAAGAAAAAGGTACACATACCTAAAAATCAAAAACAAAGGAAATCCATTAAGCATGAAAAGAAAAATCTTGAATGATCACATTATTCACATGGCATAGACCATATAATATCATAATACCTCAAAGGTGTCATATACACCATGCTTGGCTTAAATCCCAAAATACCACATATGTATGATATGCAACAAGCATGGCCAAATTTCATAAATAACAATAACACAAGAATCCCAAAACACAAACAAGATATTTTTAACCTCATAAGCTTCCTTGATACCAAAAGTATACTAAAATAATAGCTCAAATAATAATTCCATTATACTCAAATTATAAATAATGTTTTCCACATAACAATCTTACAACACATCATGAATACAAGGTGGAATAAAGATGTTGCTTTCCAAATTAAAAAGTCCTATTTATTGTTTTCTGACATATGTATTATTTGAATCTTTTGTGAAATTAAGATTCGTAAAAGATAATACATTGACATAATATAATGTCCTTTTTTTGTTTTCAAATTAACAAGATAAATCAACAATCTTCCTATATTAGAAATATATATATATATATATATATATATATATATATATATATATATATCCATCACAATAAAGCCAATCAATTTTAATTCATATAAATAATTCTATATAAGTATACTATATTTACATATATCCATATCTACAATATTGCTCTTAAAAAGAGTAAATCACAAAACCTATATATATATACATATTTAGACAAAAGAATTAGTCAAAGTAATAGTCTAAAAAGATTCATATTTCTATCAATTTATATTTCAAGGATAAAGAAACGGTAAACTACACTTGCATACTAAGTTGAAATTTGACATATTATAGACAAGAAAGAAGTGCACTCGTTGCTTAGAAAAGGCAAGATAAGTGCATGGAAGAATAGACAAGGTGCAAGATAAATTGTTTCAAACAAGTTCATAATTGCAAATCAAAGTGCGCATGTAATGCACTCAGAGAATTCTATTATCATTAATCCTATACTAACAATTTCCCAACTAACACATAATTGACGCAAAGAAATCTATGATTTATTCAGTCTAAAGAGACCTACAGTGAACTCACAGCTGCAAGGAGAGAGGTATAGATCTCATGCAGATCATAATTTCCCTTAAATCATAAGTAAAAAAAATTATAAGTTCTAGACACTGACAACACTAGGAAAGTTAGTCCTCTCTAAGGTAGACACCATTAAGAAATCCAGTTCAAAATAGAGGATAAGTTCACATCAAATCCCTCAGCAAAAGATACAAAATAAACAAAGAGTCGAGCCATCCACTTCATATTCTAATGACCATAAGAAAACAAAACTGTTCTTTTTCTTATCGCATAGCCTGGGTGACATCACCAATTCAAACATTTTGCATAAGCATGGGGATATAAAACTGTCAATCTATTGTCCAATATTGACTAGAAAACAACACATAGAATATGAAAGAATTCATAATTAAAAATGGCATGCTAAGAACTCCAAACTTTGATAAGATCAAAGTAGAAGATTCAGAGTGGCAGTGTACAAGAAAAAGTTTAGCAAATTTTCTGCATGGGATGAAAACAGGGCGACACCTACTGCAATAAGGCTTCCTTAAAACAAGGATTATTTAAACCTCTACAACATTCTATTTTTAAGCACTGCAAATGTGACAAGTTGCCTAAAGGAATCAAAAAGGTTTTCTAAACCTCTGCAGTCTTCTATGTTCAAGCACTGCAATTGTAAGAGGTTGTAAATAAAATCAAGAAGCTTATTTAAATCTAAACTCCATACCATGTTCAAGTGCTGCCACTGTGACAGGCAATGAATGGAATTAGGGAGCCTATTTAGACGTCTGCACCTTTCTATGTTCAAGCATTGCATTAGTGAAATATTGCGAATGGAATCAGGGAGGTTATCTAATTCTATACACCCTACCATGTTCAAGTGCGGAAGATGTGATAGGTTACGTATTGAATCAGGGAGGTTATTTAAATCTATATTCCCTTCTATGTTTAAGTGTTGCAACAGGGACAGGTTTCCTAGGATACGCATGATGAATGCCGATAATACCAAGGATAACTTGCAAGTATAGAGATGAATAATATGTGAGTATACTAGCTGGCATAGTATCTACATGGTAAGGAATGAGATTATAAGAAAATACAGATTGATTACTTGCTATAAGTCGCCAGCTAAAATACAAGGCATAAACAAAACGTTGGTAGTCATTACTTTCTACCGTATGGAATCTACAACTGAGTACAAATAATTAAGAAAGTGAACCCCTTAACTTAAACCGTATCTGGGAAAACAAATAAACATCAGCAAGAACAAAAGTTGACTTGAGAGTTTGACGCCGACTAATCAGAATTGAACTTATACATCAAAAGATATAAAGAGACTACAGTTACATTAGTTACAGGGAGGCACATGCAAGGTCGAGTTTAAACACAACATGGTTCCATTGATACACAAAATCAAAAGAAATGTAGTGTTTACATAATACACATATTCTAATGTGGATGCAATTTGCAAGGCTTAGAAACTTTCAAACGAATTCAAGATGGATGAAGGATTACACAGGGAAACTCTCAATTCGTTGAATTTAACAAAAATTTAGGAAATTATCCTCATATTATAAACTTGTTTATATGTAGGGTGCATGTTGTGCAGTTTAGTGAATGAGAGCTACTCATGTAACATTTAAATCAATCCCCAAATTCGTTACAAGATAAATTTTTCTGAAAGATGAGAACCATTTCCATTTTTACAAAGCAACGGTGGCCAGAGTGAATAATTTTAAATGACAAGAGATTAAAGACTTAGAATTTACAAAATAAATTTGTCAAATAATCACAGCTTGCATGTGGGAAAGTGAGAAAGAATATGGAAGCACTAACTCATTTGATTGCAAAATTCGACAAAAATATCTGATGAAATATGTATAATTTGATGTATCGTCAGGTGCTTGTAAAATTTGATGTGTAATTTTCAATGTTTTGAAAGTTTATCCTTGATGTTCGTCAAAATTTCAACGAACCTGGGTTTCGTCAAAATTTCGACAAACATGAAAAATAGAAAAAAATCAAATTGTGGCCGACATAAAGAAAAGTGAGTTTGCTGATTTATTGTGATAGTGTTTTTCTCTACTTGAGATAATTTGTGGAGAACTAAGGATGATTTTCTTGGGAAAAATCAGAAAAAATTCAAGAAGATATCTCTAGGTTGAGGGTAGTCATTGTCTTTTTGTAGAATTCAGTTGTGAAGTGAGATTTGTAGTTCCAGGTTTGAAAATCATATTTTAAAGCAACATCTCATCAGATTTCATTTTTAGAGGTTTAGGGTTTTGAGAATTTCATTTCCAAGTTTTGTTGTGTGGAATCACCACAAGATCACAACCAAGGAACAAATTCTTGTGACTGTAATTATGTGATCCATAACTCTATTGGTCATGTGGCACAATTGTGCTATAACAAATACATGATGCATTCATGTGTGACCCAAGTTTAATGTGGCTATGTTGTGATAGAAATGAAGGCACTCATATAATGTAGTTAATTTAGGTTGTATAATGTAGGTGTCAATCATCATTGGGTGCATTTGGGTTGTCTCAAGTTTAACAGGTTAGGATGTAATTATAGAATGATCAAAGAGTGATTACCTCTTGCTGCAATAAAGAGCCTATAACTCTAGTTGATATGTAGAGTGGTTGTGTTACATCAATTATGTAGTGCATTCAAGCACAACCCATGTTTAATGGGCTATTCTAGAGAGTGATCAAGATTTTCTAAACCTTATGAATGTTACTTAAAAGTGTATAGCTTAAACTACAAACCAAGTTTGTTACATACTTGAATGCAATCTTGGGTTACCGCAAACTAGAATAATGTGATCTAATAATAACCATTACGGACAGTATTAAAGAAAGACCCATGCTATATATGATACATTTCCCTGACCAGGTTTACATACCTTAATGATCAAACACAAGCTTCCCACACACTCTAGGATACAATCTAAGATCATACCACAACTTTGTCAAGACAACTAATTTTCTGACCCAAGATTTAAGGTTGTTTTTTAATACCAACTGAAGCATTAGTAAGAGCATGATTAGGGTACAAACCCTAGGACTCCATAGAAACATAAATAATAACTCTAGCGGATTAGTGAGGTTGCAATACCAGAAAGATTGAGACATTGTAGCTAATAACAAAATCTTGCAATCTTAAGATTGTAGCCAATAACAAGCACACTATGTAGCTTTGTGACATTTGTAAATGCAATCTATGGTAAGAAGAATGATAGTCACTTGAGATATGATAGTCAAAAAGAGGTTGAGCAGTGACAAGATAATAAAGCTCAAACCTTGCATAGTAAAGTGGAGATTTTAACAGTGAGTTTCCTTACCCCCTTGCTGACCTTAAGGGTTTTTCAAATGCTTTTGGTAGTGTTAGACAAGGCAAATGCAATCAGGAATGATCATCCAAATGAAGTAACAGGGTAATCATAGGTTCAATGTTTCTTCTTAGCCATTAATGTATAATGGAGGTAGTGGATTGCATGTTTGAGTAGTGTTTTGAGACTCATCAAAGATGGGAGAATAGTGAATAATACCTTGTGGACTGTGAAGTAGTGTCAATAAGGTTGAAGGATCTTAAGATCTACAATACCATGAAATAATGAGTCCCAGTAAGTAGGCAGCCTATAGGGAATAGTTTGATTTTATAGAAGGATGCTCATGAAAGGAATCTTCAAGTGATAGTGAGTGAGCTATTTGAGATTGTAGCTGAGGGTGCAATACCTAGTTTTAAAGAAAGTTAGCAAAGTAGTAAATGTGCAAGAAAATCAAATCGTACACAACAAACAATTCACAATGTTATCTTGCATAATGCCTTGAGTTTGAAGACAAAAATCTCATTGTATCTTGATGAAAGTGGTGACCTTAATGGTCAATCACTGGCAACCATGATTTTAAAACATGCTATTGTGCTTATGGAGGAAACATTTTAAGCAAGGCAGTGAGTGGTGGTTTGGAACAATGGCAGGTATGAAGGACTTGCTTTATATGCATACTATGCAGTCTAGCTTAAGACACCATTCTTAGAAGAGATTGAATTTGGATTATGGAACTCAAGGGTTACTATGAAAAGGATTAAAGCAAAGATTGAGATCTATTTAAAAACCATGGTCATGAAGATATTAAAGATGTCACATGCAAAACCCTAGTAGCTGGAGTAATGAATACAATTCCAAAGAGGATAGTGTGCTGGGCCAGATTTAGGAGATCTCCACACTATCTAATTATAGGGAAATACATCATTTATTTATTTTTTTAATTAAAAGAAATCATTCTAAACCCTATATAGGATACATTGATACTTCAAAAGCCTCTGAAGGAATTTGAGATTATGCAAATATATGTCAAGTAAATACCTAGATTACAAATAGTAGTGGGAACAATGTAAGATTTGTTGAGCAGAGTAGGAATGAGATAAGCAACAATGAATCCTATGCCTCCTTTCACGCACATCTCCTCACTGTTCTCTGTCATTCTTTATGGAAACACTTCTCCATTTTGGCGATCTATGCTTGAAAATAATGTTTTGGTGAAGGTTTTAGAGTATGTTATTAAAATGAAAACTCCATTATGGTGGGCTACACCTGAAAATAAGATTTTGACAAAAGTTTTAGGGTATGTTTATTAAAGTTTTAGAGTATTTTGGCAGGCTATATTCTTGATTCCTTAAATGATTTATTGAAATGGATTATGACTAGATAAATGACTAACTATTTAGTCATTTTTATCTGTGTGACTAAATAATTTTTAATCAATGACCAAACTAGTAATTTATTTACTCATTTATAGCTGAGTTGCAAAAAATGAGCATAATTTAGTCATTTTTAGTTGTGACTAAAAGTTTTAGTCACCTAGTTATTTATTTTCCAAATTCTACTAGTGTGTGCTTCTTTGTGTGATTAGGGCTCTCTCAATGTTGAGGGCCCTAGGGATAAGCTCGTCATAAGAAGTGACACATTGTATCTTTAACTAAAAGGATAAATCCATATTGACATTAGTAATGATGATTCTGACTTGTTGCTCCTTAGGAATGGGTCACTTGCTCTTACTAGCTTGCTCAATATTATGATTTTAGGAGTCTTAACAGTTGGAAATCATAGTAAAATCATAATTTAATAAGTTTTTGAATTAGCATTTTAAAGTGTTTTTTGGGTTTATTAACTTCATACTATCTTCTCTTTTGTAGGGGTGGTTGCATGCCAAATTTTTTTGGTGTAAAATATCAGAATTATTAGATTTTGTTACCTGTCCATGAATAAAAATTATTGGAGTGTGAGTTTGATATTTTTTGAAGATCTAAATAGTCAAGCTTGGTAAAGAAAAATCATGTCAGATAATATTAGTCCAGAACAAAATGAAGAGACACTTGATAGATTATGGGCTAGATTGAAAAGAAAGGGTGATGGGAAATGTTATTGTCTTTGCGATAATTGCAAGGGCTTAAAGATGAGATGAGTTTTAATCACAATAGCTGAGAAACATTGTAGGAAACATGGTCACATTGAAGGGGGCATGATTATCATCCATTGGTAAGTTGTTTATTATATGTGTTTATATTGATTAAATTTGTAAATGTTTATATCATTTTAACATTATATATATATATATATATATAATCACTTGATCATGATCATGGTTTATTTGTGTCTATCATTATTATAAAGGTGGGGCACCCTAGGGCAGATGATATGGATTATCACGGCTCGAAGAATGTGGTTTTGCAAGCAGACAAACATGGAGATGTGAATATCGAAGTTGAAGTTAATGATCCTATGGAAGAAGATGATCATGCGCCAGAAAACATAGTTGAAGATGATGGTACAAATAAATTGATCCATGACACATTTAGTGGTAGAGCTGATCATGATGATCGAGATGACTTTGATGATGTTCATGATTTACCTATACTTGAGAAGGCATACTGGTCCCTTTATCAAGGCTCCCAAACAACTCTTCTCTCTGCTGTATTTTTGTTGTTGAACTTGAAGGTTATGAATGGTTTATCAAACATAGCAATCTCACGGATGTTAAAGTATGTCATATATGTCATCTTTTTTCATCTATTTTAATTATTGTTAGTTCATCACTAGTAAATAAAGGATGAAATATGCACCATTAATATTCTTTATATTAACAAATTATTTTTTGTTGTAGATTGATTGGTGAATTTTTGTTACCACCATCAAATATTTTACCTCACTCATACCAAGATTTATCTAGCATTATGAAAGATATCAGAATGGAGTATCAAGCAATAGATGCATGTCCCAATGATCATATTATATATCATAAACAATGTATGAATTTGCAACAGAATTCCCAAAATGTCATATCAGTAGATATCGAATAAATCAACTAACAAAAAAGGTTCCTCACAAGGCTCTTCGTTATATTCCCATTATTCCACATATGCAATGATTATTTAGGTGTGAAAGCTTAGCGCAATTTATGGATTACCATGCATAGAATAGAAGTGGAGATGACATTCTTCGAATGCCTATGGATGGTTATGCATTTAGGGACATGGAGGAAAAATGACCACACTTTAAAGAAGAACCTCGTAATCTCTGGTTTTCATTGGGAGCAGACAATGTCAATCCATTTGAAGAGCTGAGATCTATTTACTCGATGTAGCCTATTTTTGTTATCAACAATAACATTCCTCCATGGATGTCAACAAAGAGGGAGCACATAATGTTGTCAATAATTGTTCCAGGTATTTGTTTACATCAATCTTCTTTAACGTAGTAGCATCTCATTTGTCTTATTTGTTGCATAATGACTTATATTTTTTTCATTCAATAGTCATGTACATTAATTTATATATATTGCAGTAAAATGGTTATAATAATTATGTAATGTTTATGTTCATTCAACTAGGTAAGTACCAAGTTAAAGATATGAATGTATATATCAAGCCTCTTATCGACGAGTTACTAAAGTTATGGAATGGTGTCACTATGTATGATGTCTCTAGACCAATAGACAAAGACCCAATTCCATGCAATGCTTGTATGGAAAATTCATGATGCCCAGGGCTAACACATTTTTGTGGTATGTTATAACGTTCGACTGCACTTTAACAATATTTAATTTGATGAAGTAGATATCATGCATGTTTTTAAAATAATCTATTCATTATATATAATTAAAAAAATTGACATATTTAATCCAATTATATATCATCTTATAGGTCTTCAAACAAAGGGAAAATTTGCATGTCCAATTTGTGGTCCAAAGATGAAATCTCGTTCAACAAGTTTAGGAAAGCAGGTGTTTGATGAGTATAGGCACTTCCTCCATAGAAATCATAAGTATCGAACTACTGAAAAACATTTTTTCAATGGGAAAGAAGGAGACTACATCAAAACCACGAAGAATGACCTCACCTTATGGAAGTTGGAATATAATAGAATTAATCATCAAGGTTATACATCGGATCAAATTGTTTATCTATCATATATGATATGTTTTGAATTTATATTTTTATATTGTGTTGTATTTACTCATGTTGTAATTGACAATGATTGTCGTTGTTAATTTGTTTAACTTATATGCTTCATGAATATCGTCAGTTAATAATGGCCGCCCACAGGACCCAAAAGTTATCCTGCATAATTTAGTAGGTTTCTACTATGAGAAGGCAAATTATGCATTTGTTTGATACAATGCTAATGTAATAGCTTATAGAAACATTATGGAAAATATTGGATGGAAGGCATGACAAAGAAAAAATTGTCAAAATTTGTAGTGACATTCAGGAAGCCAATCATGCAATGAAAAATGTCATTCAATTAAATAGCGATGGAGACCAAATTAATATAAGTGCTCTTCCTTAGTTATTAACAAATAAACAAAGCAATGCTATAAAAGAAGTCATATGAAAATTTTGATTTCCCATAGGATTTGTTATGAACATAAACAATATAATAACAAAGAAAGGTGAATTTGGGCCAGGGATGAAAATGCATGATTGACATACCTTCATTAAGGTAATTATTCTAGTATATTATATACACTTGTATAATGCATGTACTTTTCAGTGTGTTGTGTTTACTACTTTTGGAAAAATAATGAAAAGATCATTTTATAATTGTTGCAGTACATTCTACCTCTATCTCTCCCAGACAACTTTGACAACAATGTCAAGCAAGTTATATATGATCTTGGAAAATACATGAGGTAAGTAGCGATATTTGTTCAATTCGTTGTATACATCTTATAATTTCCATTTGTTATACTTGTTATGTAATATACTGTATATTTCTGTTAAATCTCGTTAATATATTTGTGTCTTAAATCATTTGTAGATGGCTATCATCTAAAGAAATCCATAAATAAGATATAAATTATTGGAAGAGAAAAATTCCTTGTCTAATGTGTGAAATGCAAAAGTGTCTACCTTCGACATTTTCCAATGCACAAGAACACTACCTCATACACCAATTTGAGGAGATTGAATTGTGTGGAATTATACACACAAGGTCAATTTGATGGTTGAGAGGCACTTAAAATTTTTGAAGGATTTGGTTAGAGAAAGAGCACATCCTGAGGGTTCTATGGTGGAGGGATATATGGTATACCAGACCATGGTGTACATTAGTGTATATCTTCCTAAGTTTGTAGCAAAGATCCATAAAGATCACATTTGGGATCCCAACTCCATTAACAAATTTGAAGGGGAGTACCTGACGGGGAAAGGTAGATTGAGGAAAGTGAGGTAATTATAAGATGGTTATGGAGATTAATTGAAATATATTTTACATATGGTTTTTATGTATATTATACTTATTTAATTTTTAATCTTCAATATACATCAATTATAAATTAAGGTTCTATACTGTGGTATTTAACTAATTATATGTCGTTTGTGAATTTCAATTTTTTTTGATACAGTTGGTCGAGAGTGGGATGCACTACATTTGTACATCGAAAAAAATCTTGATTGAATGACAGTATGGATTGAACGATGTCAACAATCTAGTCGTGCATTAACATGGGAAGGTGTGGCTTCATTGGTTAAAGAAGCTCATTGTAATGGAGATTTCAATGTTACATAAAGGGAAATTTATTTAGCATATGGTTTAAGAGATAAACAGTTACGTATAAATATATTAACCACCCATATTATTTAATTATTTACAATTATATTGATGTATATATATGTTGAGATTGTTTTCTTTGCATACATTCGGCCAAGAATAAATATGTTTATCAACTGACGATATTGCAATAATTTTTACATGTTTGACATATTGCAGGTGAAACACCACAAGGATTTGTGGTGCAGTGGTCATAAATTTTGAATCAAAATGTTGGATGACATGAAGAAAACTTGTGATTTTGGTATAACTGCAGTCTTTCAGGTGACTAATGTTTCATCTAGAAGTGACATACATCTAGAAGTCTCATAAAATTGATACTATGGGAGTTTGGATGATATAATTGAGTGACTTTAAGTCCTTTAGATTAATTCTATTCTTCGTCCTATGGTACAGACTACGATTGAATGAGCTGTATGTTTTTCCAAGCCAATGTGAGAAGGTATTTTACTCAGAGGTTCAAGGTAAACTAGGTTGGTCATTTGTTGTTAGACATGATCCAAGAGGAAGGCTGGTAAAGTATAATGTGGTGGAAGAAGAAGATACTGAAGAACTAGAAGATGATGTAGATGATGATTAGAATCAACAGTTAGTTGATGATGTCCCCAATGAAGATGTTGAAGAGGAGGAACTAGATCAAGATGTTGTAGGAGTTAATGTTCATGAAGATGACATCTGTGTGGATGATGACATTATCAAAATTGATATCAATGATGATGATGATGATATGACCAATCCTTACAATGTCGAATCTGGATCGGATGATACATACAAAGAGTTGGATGAAGAAGAAGATCAATGACATTGAAATGTATGAGTTATGCGATTATATTATCTATTTGATATTAATTTCTTGATAGAATTATATTTGACTTATGTGGTTACATAATTAATTCATGATGTTTTTAATTTTTATGCCATTACATAATTAATTTAATGATGTACTTTTTAATGTTTGAAAGGTCAAAAAATTAAAACATTTGAATAGTGATGTTAACAACTTGAAATTAGTGTGTTTTATGTTTCATGATTATAAAAATTAAAAAAGTCAAATTGTAGAGGTGGTTGTTCAAAGGTTGATGTGGGCAAAGGCCTTTAAAAGGCATAAAGATTCTGTTGTACGGTTGTTTATGGTTGAAGATTTGTAATACAAGCCTTCAATATCAAAAATCAGGTTTTTCAAAATTTCTATATTTTCCCTATTATGTTGATCGCATACCACATGCAGCCATTTTTTGATGTGAAATCAATTTCAAGTCATGAAGATATGTGTTAGCTTTGATTTGAATCTAATTTTAGGGCTTAAGGCATTGATTTGAGTTAGAAAGCTTCATTTCTTTCCATACAACCCGATTACCCTATTTTTTGAGGGTTTTGTAGTCCAAACATGATAAAGGCCTCACAATTTTTGATTACCTGTGAGCCAGTAAGAGGCCCCATGATATTGTTGTAATTCAGAGGATGCATGAATAGGGCGTAGGATGAGAAATAAAGAAGGTATAGCTGCTGTCCTCAAGAGTTTTGTGAGGAAAAGCATGTGAAATGAGAGGTACTTTCTGGCCCGATGCTTGTTTGCTACTTCATTTTCTATAAGAAGGATTTCAAGGCCAAAAAGTACGGGTTAGTGTTGTTAGATATTTTTTGGTCGAGTCTAGGTAGAGTTGCAAAGCAAATTATAAAGTTCGATGGTTTTAAGGAAAATGCAATTTAGGTTTTTAGTCATTTTGTAGTAGGTTTTGAATTCATGGGGATTTGATGTTTTATGATAGTACTGCCATTTGAATTGAAATGATTAATTCAAACTCATGCCTCTCCATTATACATGCATATTTGAATTTTGAATAAGATAATCATGGTCTTCTCATTCATCTCACTTGTGGTGTGTATGATTGCTTTGGCTTTAATTCAAGGAATTAATTAAAATGCTTTGAATGGGATTATAGGTGATATGTTCTCGATAAGGATTTCTGATAAGCAATATTGGGATATAATACATGCTGATGAAATTGTAAAGAATCCTTCAAGGATCTTATATGTTGTGTTAACCATTATAAACCCTTAGATGCTTATGAATTTGACTCCTCAATGGATAAGTATGGGCACTCGATGTGTTGTACTAATTTGTATGGTTCAATATTTTTTTTTTCTTTACCTATCGGTTGCTACAAATTGCAAATCAATGACTATTTTACACTATGGAATGTGTTGTAGTTATCTCATGCTCCAAATAGTTGATATTACTGATGAACAACTAATTCTATTCAGTATTATGCTATTATGTTGAGCCACAAATGGATATTATTTATTGTTGTTAATGTTGTTTCACTTATAATGGTAGAGGCAATGCATTAAGGACGCTCCTGGGTCTTGTAGAGCCCAAGTGTGTGAGGTTCTTAAAATCTTCACCGCTATCCAGTCCTTCTTCGAGCTGCCCTTAATTGGCATTGGCACCCACAGGTAAACTAGAAGACCAACCTAGTTATAGTAAAAGCAACCAACAGGTAGAAGGAGAGATAGATGGATTCAAAGGAGAGAGAGACAGAGGAGTGGGGAGAGAGATAGAGGTGAGGTTAAGGCAGAGGGAGGGAGACAGAGTGAGCAGGAAAGAGAGACTTGAGAGGAGAGGTAGGAGGTGAGAGTTGAGGAGAGAGAGGAGGGAGGGAGTGAGTGGGAGAGATAGAGGAGGAGGAGATAGTGGTAGAAGGGGGTGATCCCACAATAGTGGTTTACAATTTTTGCCAAACTGAACACTTAAATAATTTTTAACTAAATTCACTGCACCGCAGGAAGCGCAAGTAAAACCATGAGGAATTTGAAGATGATGTAAATTATATAGTTTTGTGACATTTTTTCATAGATTCTAAATACATTTTTTTCAAAATTTTGGAATCATAGGCTGTACTTTTCCATTCCCTCTAAAACTAGTTTTTTTAGAAACAACATTTTTGCAAGTGACGCTCACCGTATAACACATAAATTTTTTTCCATGAAGGATAAAATTATAATTATTTCAAATTTAGATTTGTAACTCCATTATCTAGTGCTTCCACTTGGTTAGATATTTTTTTATTGAATATTTTTTCTTTAATCAAGTTTAGAAGTCAAACCAATTAAAATTCAGACATAATGCGACCGTATAACACATAACTTTTTTTGTATGTATCGAAATTCAATTTATATTTTTTTTGTTGGATCAAGGACTCTAATAGCTAGTGCACTCATATTTTTCAATTTTTTTATTTTATAATTTTCTATTTTTCCACATGTGCAGAATAGAGAGCTTCATTTTCGGTGAAAAACCTACATTCACAAGAAATAAAAAATAAATATAATAATCAAATTAAATCTAATTAAAATTATAATTTTTTGAAATCTTATAATAAGGAATAAATACTTAAAAAATAGTAAATTTTAAATGAATTCATTTGATCCCCCAAAAGGAAAATCAAAAGTGGTTTTTTATCAGCATTTTGATAGGTGTAAAGGAGACTCCGTTATAGGTATGGTTTAAAACTAATGGGGTTCTATCAAAGGGGGCTTGGTCTAAGGTGATTTGATCAAACCCTATTAAATTGGAATCCTTTAAATGGAAAATTTCAAGGCTTAAATCATTATATTTTCTAAAAATATGTGATTTTAGCAAAAATCAGGATCTCCCATAAAGTGTAAACCACTATTGTGGAAGCACTGAGGGTTAAGCTTAGAGGGTAGAGGGTTTAAGGGTTTAGAGTTTAAGGGTTAAGGTTTTATGGTTTGGGGTTAAAGGTAGAGGGGAGAGAGATAGAGGGAGTGAGTGAGAGAGAGACCAGAGAGAGGGAGAGGGGGTAGGAGGGAGAGTCTTGAGAGAGAGAGAGGGAGGGAGTGGGAGAGAGACAGAGGGTAGAGGATTTAAGGATTTAAGGGTTAAGGGTAGAGGGATAAGGGTAGAGTGGAGAGACTTAGGAGAGAGAGAGGAGAGAGAGAGAGAGAGAGGGAAGGGATAAGGGAAGAGGGAGGAAGGAGAGAGACTGAGAGGAGGAGTGGTGCTAGATGAAGAGACTTTAGAGAGAGGGAGGGAGGAGGAGATAGATAGAGGGGAGAAAGGGTTAAGGGTAGAGGTAGAGGGTTTAAGTGTTTAGGGTCAAGGGTTAAGGGTTTAGGGTTTAGGTTTAAGGTAGAGGGAGACACAGAGGGAGTGAGGGAGGAGATAAAGAGAGACCCATGGGAGGGAGAGGGGGTAGGAGGGGAGACTGAGAGAGAGAGGTAGAGGGTAGAGGGTTTGCGGGTTAAGGGTTTAAGGTTTAGGTTAAGGGTAGAGAGGAGAGAGGAGAGAGTGAGGAATGAGAGAGACATGAGAGAGGGAGAGGGGTAGGAGGAGAGACTAGAGAGAGAGAGAGGGCAGAGGGTAGAGGGTTTAAGGGGGTTTGGGGTTTGGCGGGTTAACGGGTTTAGGTTATGGGCAGAGGGGAGAGAGACAAGAGTAGAGGGTTGGAGGGTATAGGGAAGGTAGAGGGGTTATGGGGTAGAGGGGAGGAGATAAGAGGAGTGAGAGAGAGAGAGACCAGAGAGGGAGATGGGGTAGGAGGAGACTTGAGAGAGAGAGAGGAAAGAGGAGGAGTGGGAGATAGGCAGAGGTTGAACGAGAGGGTAGAGGGTTTAAGGGTTTAGGGAGAGAGAGAGAGAGAGAGAGAGAGAGAGAGAGAGAGAGAGAGAGAGAGAGAGAGAGAGAGAGAGAGAACTTCAAAGTTTTGTTCTCTGTGTTCTATTTTATCTTGCCTTGTGTCTCTGGTCATCAATGGTTTTTGGAAAAGCCTAAGGATGGGGTTTTACGTTCGTCTTCATGTAAAACCCTAGTGTTCATCTTACACCTTGGATGGGATCTATTTGGTCGTTAATTTTTGGGAAGGTTTTAAAATGACTTAAGCCCCATCGCTTCGTCTAGGCTGGGCCCCCTTTTGTTTTATTGTTTTATCTCATTTTCCTGACTTTATTTTTACTAAGTCTTTTGTTGGTCCCTTGTTCCCTCATTAAAACAACTTATTTCATTGTTTGTCATCGTCCTAGTGATGTCCTCTTATTCATTTAGGGGAGAGGGCCTAGTAGTCGTGCAGACTAACTTTCTCAGCATGTAGCAATTGACTGGAATATCGTAGAACCTTCATTTTTTTTTGAAATGTAGATTGGTCTCTTATTTATCTATAACTAAGGTTTCGAGGCATGACTCATCATGCAACTCACCACATCGGCAGATATTTTGAGAAGTGTCTAAAATTTAACTTTTTAAAGGTTCGACCAAAACTTAATCATGGAACCCCCAATAGTTGAACCAAAAAAATATCATTTGTTGCTTGTAGAATATGATATTTTTATTTAAATTAAAATTAATATTCAACCTAAGTGGACCAAATACTTATTGACAACCATAAATCTTTGATATCTCTACCTTTTATATTCAACACATATGGACTAATATTGGAACACAAAAAATCTATTTGTTGTTATAAAAACAACACATAATTATTTAAAATACAATTTATATTGAACAAAAATGGACCAATAGTTGAACACTAAAAGTTTTTGAAAATCCTTCACATTTAATGGGAAAATACATGTTATTTATTGTGCTCACCTTTTATATTTGTGATATTTTATTTGAAAGAAAAAATACTTATTTCACTTCTTCATAAATGTATTTATGTTTTTTTCATATAGCATTTAGAGGTTCTCATGTGTTCAAGTATGGGTCCATTTTTTATCAACATTTGGTTTTTTCTTTATTTACATTTGGACTGTTTATTTACAATATATAGTATAAATATGTGGTAAGACTGGGTATTATCATCATGATTGAGTGCACGACTATTGGACTTTGCATGACTACTGGGCCCTCTCCCCTAATAAATGTTTTTTATTTTGCAGAGGGACAAGTTTGCATGGCCATAGATCAATCATCGTGTGATCTCAGCCGTTCCCCGCCATCCTGTGATGACCCCACCACACTGTTTTTGTTGATCGTGATATCACGGGCGAGCACCACATGTCTCATCCAGTGAAGCCGAAGGAATGATAAATACTTTGATGCATTTTTAATACATTATGTTGTGGGTTACTAAAGCAGTTATAAAATGCATGTGTTTTAAATCAACGAAGATGTTATAATCTTGGTAGAAAGGTGATCGATGGTTAATAACAAGGCTGGTGACTATGTTGAATGAACATGATTGTCGATGGTTGAGATCCATGATTTCCCTCCATCGCGTGATCAAAATTTGCGAGGTCTTTATTGATTGCAATATCACGGGTGGGTGCCATGTGGATCTCCTTGGCAACGAGTAGTATGGTGGGCCCCTTATTGCCATGATGGAGACTATGTCAGTTTTCTTTGAAGGAAGCCGTCCGATGATCTCACCAAGGTGAAGGATTGACAATTAATATTTGAATCTGCATCAAATGCGATTAGAGCCATTCGTGCAGTGTGCAAGTAAGCTTTAATGGAGGCCATGGCATCTACTGCCATGGTTTGATCAAAATAAAGCAACTATTCTTCTGCTTTTGGTATCACAAAGCATTCAAAACATCTTAAATGGGGATTGTCAGTGGATATGTTCTGTATAAGGATTTGATAAGTAGTATTGGGTTAGAATACATGTTGATGAAATTGTAAAGCAATGTTCTCAAGGATCTTATATTTTATGTGTTAAATCTATCATAAACCCTTAGATGTTTATGAATTTGACTCCCTTAATGGATATATGGTACTGATGTAAGTTGTACTAATTTTTATGGTTCATTATTTTGTTTGTCTTTACCTAGAACTTACTACAAATTGCAAATCGATGACTATTTTACACTGTGGAATGTGTTGTAGTTATCTCATGCTCCAAATAGTTGATACTACTGATGAACAACCAATTCTATTCAGTATTATGCTATTATGTTGAGCTATTAAATGAGATTATCTGTTGTTGTTAATGTTATTTACGATAATGGTGCAGAGGTTGTAAATGCATTAAGGGACCACCCTCCCAGGTCTTGTAGAGCCCAAAGTGTGGGAGGTCTTTAAAATCCTCATCAGTTGGTCCAGGTCCTTCGAGCTACCCTTGATTGGAATTGGAAATTCCATAGGTAAATTATAAAACCAACCTGGTTACAGTAAAAGCAACCAATAGGTAAAGGGGAGAGAGATAAAGGGATTCAGTTAGAGAGAGACGAAGGGAGTGGGAGAGAGATAGAGGTAGAGGTTAATGGTAGAGGGAGGGAGATAAGGTAGGTGAGAGAGAGAGAGATACTTGAGGAGGGAGGGAGGGTGAGACTTGAGAGAGAGAGGGAGGGAGGGTGGGAGTGGGAGAGAGATAGAGGGTAGAGGGTTTAAGAGTTTAGATTTTAAGGGTTAATGGTTTAGGGTTTAGGGTTAAAGGTAGAGGGTGTTGGTTTGTTTTTTACACTGTAACCAGGTTGGTATTCTAATCTACCTATGAGATTGCCAATTCCAATCAAAGGCAGCTTGAAGGACCTGAACCAACTAACGAGGACTTTAAAAATCCTCCTACAGTTTGGGCTCTGCAAGACCCAGGAGGGTGATCTCTTAATGTGTTTACAACCTCTGCACCAATATCATAAACAACATTAACACATAACAAATAATCCCATGAAATAGCTCAACACAAGAGGATAATATCGAATAAAATTGGTTGTTCACCGATAATATCAACTATGTGGAGCATGAGATAACTACAACACAATCCATAGTAAAATATAGTCATTAATTTGCAATTTGTAGCAAGCTCTAGGAAAATACAAACAATTATTAAACTACACAAATAAGTAAAACTTAGATCAGTGCCATATATACATTGCAGGAGTCAAATTCATAAGCATCTAAAGGTTTATGACAGATTTAATACATAACATATAAGATCGCTGACAATATTGCATTACAATTTCATCAGTATGTATTCTCACCCAATACTACATATCAAATCCTTATACAAAACATATCTGCCTATAATCCCATTCAATCATTTTAATTAATTCCTTGAATTAAAGCTAAGATAAGGATTATACACACCACAATAGTTAGATGAATGAAACAACCCTAAGTCATCTTATTCAAAATTTGGATATGCATGTATAGTGGAGAGACATGAGTTTGAATTTATTATTTCAACTAAAATGCTAGTACTACTATACAACATTAAATCCCCATGAATTCAAAAATGATTACAGAATAACTCATAACCTAAATTATATTTCTCTCTAAAACCATCAAACTTTACAATTTGCTCTGCAACTTCACCTAGACTCAACCAAAAATTATCTAACTTGCTAACCCGTAATTCTGGCCTTGAAATCCTTCTTATAGAAAATGAAGGAGAAAAAAAACATCAGGCCAGAAAGTACACATGTCACCAGCTAGTTGGCACACCTGGTGATATTCCAAAAATTGTTACAACAACCATCACCTTGGAGAATATTCTTGTTCATCATGTCAGCTGAGAAAAGTTGATGCAACAACAAAAAACCACAAGAAACCCGTGCCAAGAATTCCATCAAAGCAAAATTGGAAACTGTTGTAACCACAACATCTAATTTACCACCTGTTAGTAGTCCATTCCTTTTACTCTTCCTCAGCCAAATATTTAGTTACCCATTTCTGGTATTCTTCATCAGTCGGCCAGTCAAAACTAATCACCTCATTCACCTTGGCATTATAAGGTGTGTATTTTACCACTACCTGATTTGCATCTCTTTCAAAAGCTTCCAAAAATGAGTAGGTACTAATGATTTTATCCATACAGCTCACCAACAAGTCATAATCTGAGTCATCACAAATTAATTTAATTTAATCATTGATGACTTCACTTGCTTGATCCTGCCACTACTGGAGTGACCTAATTTTCCCCTGCCCATCAATTATATTTGGTAACAATGTGTTACCCCAATCATTAAAAGTCTTCACCAATTCCATGATCTTCCTACTCAAATCATCTGGTAGGGTTTGAAAACCTTGCAATGATTTAACCAACACTTGAGTAGGTTTTAATGATTGGGGCCTATTATTTGTATCAAACCTTGAAGCCTTATACATGACATCTAAATCATTGGCCCTAGGGATCCAATTTTCAATCAATGGTATCACTACTTCTTGATCCCTATCAATATTCTTTATTGCATCTAACAACAAAGAATATAAAGAATGTATAGATAGCAATTTACTATCAACCTTTTCATTTAAATGCCTCAAGACAATAGTAACAATCTCCTTTTTATTTGAAAGAGATCCCTCCTCACTTACCTTCAATGATGTCTGCAATTCATCAATTCTTTGCAAGAGCTACTTCTTTGTAGGATTAACAGAGCACTTTGTTTCTTCATCAATTTGTTCTAAAGGAGGGGTGAGAGAAAGATTCTGACTGGGAGACCTTGGTGTGGAAAGAATTGGAGAAGCAGGAGGCACTAACCTTGCAGTGGAAGGTAATGTACTAGTCCCTGGAGCACTTGATGTCTCCCCAATCTGTTTATACCTAAACCTTTCCACCTCAGTTTGCAACTCAACATTCCTCTATTACATCTTGCTGTATTCCTCAATCAAAAGGTTATACTTCTCCATTAGGCTCTTCTTTTCAGCCTCCTCCCTTTCAGCAGTCTTTTGGGCCAATTTGGCCACATTCACAGTCAAATTAGTGGCCTCAGTGGTTGAGGTCTCTAAAGCTCTCTTTATTATTAATCCTCCTCTGAAATTTGGATTAATATCCGTAACATTTTGCTTTCTTCCTTGAGGGGCCAATGCCTAAATTGCCAAAGTGTCATATTCCTCACTGAAGGAAGAATCTTGCAATGCTTCCTTGACTTCTTCTTCAGAGTCTTACAAAGGATGCTTGGACTTTAAAATAGCATTACATGCTACAACATCTACAATTTCCCATTCAGGAAAAATCAACACACCAACCTGACTCACCAGTCTTCTTCCCTCTTCAGGAGTGATGTTATTAAATTCCTCCATTAATTCAGCTTTTACCTCCTCATCATTATCCTGGTCTGACCTATCAGGCCTTAGTTCTCTTCTTTTCTTACATTTCTCTTGATATTCTTCAAATTTCATCCTCCATACCAATTGCAAGAATACAAGAGTTTTTATAAATGTATTGTCATGTAGAAAATCCTTACATGCTTCAATTCTTGCATCTTGTAAACTTTTTCCTTTCATATCTAAATCAGATGGAACCAATTTAGTTGGCCTAGGAGGGGAAGGCATACCAACTTGCATGTCCTGATCAGTAACAATAATTTCATCCATCAGATCCTCCTATGGTTGATCAATTATTTGTCTTTTAGGGCTTGGCTCAGATGGTGGTGATGAAGGATTGTCTTCTGGTGATGATTCTAAATCAATGATTTTAATTTCCCTAGACACTTTGAATTTTGGACCTGGTTGTGAAGGAAACTTCATTATTTGTTTTCCTTTTCTGTCCACTTCCTCTTCATCACTGCTATCATGCTTTTTCCTCCTGTAAATAGGCCACCTTTCTATAGGCTGGTATGCTGGCCTTGTTTCAATTGGCCTGGCACCTTGTTCCTGTACACCCAGACTCAGTTCTAAATTTATCTTTTTGGTCCTCAATGTGCCCATAATTTCCTTGAATTTCTCCATTAGAAAGTCAATCTTCTTATGGTATGGATTGAACTCCAATAATGGATTATACTTTAGGTCTATCTTCTACACAATATCTAATAGCTTATCATAAGCTATCTATTTCTCCTTGTTCAACTCTTGCCTATTTAGATCAAATTCATTTCTCATCAAATCCTTAGGAAAGCTGAACTCATGCACAAATTTTCTAGCCTTTATTCTTTGTCTAAAAAGGGAAAATAAACCCTTAGGATCATGCTGCCGCATTGGACCACACCTCAAATGGTTATCATCGAATAATTTCTCAAAATTCACCCAACCTCCTTTTGAAAAGGCAAAATTAGACACCACTGTATAATCAGGGAAAAAGTTCCCTTACCCCTCCCTATGAGGTTGTCCTCATGGATACAACCTATTTGCCACATAACTTCTACAAACCCCACTCTTGGTGTCATATTGTATGGCAGTATATGAGGGGTTCCTTGAAAACCATATACTCTCAAAACATTGCTGACTGGGTATGGGATAATGTCACCCCAGTTATGACAAACTTTCAATTCTGGCTTCCTCCCTTTTGGCCTGAGGAAATCATGCAATTCCTCAAGGATCCTGGGTACATTCACCATCAGTCTAGCCCTCAATCTAGAAGCAAAGAAATGATCAAATTGCACATAACTAGTGCTTTCCTTATTGAAAGATAAATTTGCAGCCCATAATTGTACTGACAATCTTTCTCCATCAACCGATTGCCTTAATTCGATATTTTCAGAGAAAAAGTCAGCATTCTTGAACAAGAACATATGCATCAACATAGAATACTAGAAGAATTGAGTGCGAGATCATTTTTCTGCAACTTTGACAACCCTTCACGTATCCTCTCAGCTAAGAAAGAAGCAAAGCAATATGTCACAGAGAAGTTAGGGTGTTGTATTTGCAGCCCCATGAACATGTATGCAATAGGCATCACCCCACTAGGATTGAAACCCAAAATTTGACACAATGAATAGAAAGTGGCCAAGAAATGATTTGCAAAACAGTTTAATCTGAAAGGTTCCTGGTCACTGGGGCTGATATGAAATCGTGAACCTCTTGCCGTAGCTAGATGAGGTGGAAGCAACTTAGCTCGAAAAAGAACCAAGTCTCAACTTAGCTAGAAGGGTTAGTATATAATTGCTCTAACATTATCAATGCTAGGGTTCCTCTCACAGGCTTGGAAATGTTCGGATTATGGTATGGACAGAGGAATTTGCCTCACCCCTTTTCAAAAAGTAGGATGTATGATTTGGGAAAGTTGGTGGTCCAAAACGTGTTCCCTGACATAGACTTACTTAGGGCAGTGGCTGCAAGATATGACCCTGTCACATGGGTAATCAAGGATAATGATGGAAAGGTTCTGTTGAGCATTAATAGAGAAGAGGTCCAGCAGATTTTTGACTTGAGTGAACTGAGTGAAGACTTGGTTCCTATCAATCTTAAGGAAATGAAGGGTTTAAGGTTTAAGGGTTAAGGGTTTAGGGTTTCGGGTTAAGGGTAGAGGGAAGTGTTGGTTTTGTTTTACAATGTAACCATGTTGGTCTTCTAATCTACCTATGGAATTTCCAATCCCAATCAAGGGCAGCTCGAAGGACCTAGACCAATTGACGAGGACTTTAAAAAATCCTTCTACACTTCAGGCTCTGCAAGACCCGGGAGGGTGATCCCTTAATGTGTTTACAACCTCTGCACCAATATCATAAACAACATTAACAGTAATAGATAATCTCATTTAATAGCTCAACATAATAGGATAATATTGAATATAATTGGCTATTCATTAATATTATCAGCTATTTGGAGCATGAGATAACTACAACACAATCCCAAGATAAAATAGGTCATTGATTTGCAATTTTTAGCAAACTCTAGGTAAAGATGAACAAATATTGAATTATACAACTTAGATCAGTGCCATATATCCTTTGTGGGAGTCAAATTCATAAGTATTCAAGGGTTTATGACAGATTTAACACAACATATACGATCCCTAATAACATTGCAATGCAATCTCATCAATATGTATTCTAACCCAATACTACTTATCAAATCCTTATACAAAACATATCCGCCTATAATCCCATTTAAGCATTTTATTAATTTCCCTTGTCAACAAATGATAGGAAGAAAGAATTAGTTTTGGTGCGAGGAAACACCCTAGGGGAGGGATTAGTGTATAATTGTTCCAACATAGCTTGATGGAACATTGGATCTTTGCTCATTCTTGGGAAACCTTTCACCAAAAGATGCCATGAATGCACCTTACCCAAAGTATTCTTTAGGACCTCCATGCATACAAACACAAGGATTTCCATTTATCATCTTGCAGAAGTGGTACCTAAGATGATGGTACTACCCCTCCCTTGGACATTTCTCTCTTCTTACAATTGGATACATCGGTCCTCCTTTTTATTTTTTCAAAAAGATATGAAATGATTTCTAAGGAATGCCTTATTAGGTCATTGAGATCACCAAAAGTCTAGGACTTGTCAAATGAAGGTATATTATTACACCTATCCCTTTCCTATTCACTTGTTAGGACTTAGTAATGACTATCCAAAGAGAAAATGAGATAGTGGAAACAACCATTTATATTATTTATCTCACTGCAATCCATTTCATGGTTATAGTCATGTTGTCACCCAGTGTAGATTTATTTTTCCAAATTCATAGATAACATGAAGACAAACCTGTAACCTTTAATGGTATTGCTCTTATTCATGACAATGCTCTGTTCCCTTGAAGCACCATGATTTATGATGGTTTTTTTGCTGAATATCTTCATTAGAACACCCCTGTGCAAGTATATTCCTTCAATATTATAGCCTATTGCTGGAATGGATGATCAATGGTATGAAAAGGTAAAAATACAATTTTGCTTTGCTTCCTTCACTACTTGTTGCTGATTGCTGATTGTTGTGCATATGCACTTGTACCATTGTAATTCTTGATGTCCTACATGAACCTACATGGTTGTCTTGTAGCATAACCTCATAGTTGTTGTTCATATACACTTGTACTATGGCCTTGGCTTCCAAAATGAGACCTCTCCTAAATCATAACTGCTTAATTGTCATTTGTAACTTTTTGTTTCTTGTATGCAATCATGATCCATGTTGGATCAATCATGATGACCAAAACCCCTACATGAAAGGTTATGAGCATAGAAATTGTATCTCAATCACATGATATGAGGGTTCCATTGCTATCATAAACCTCTTGTAATGACATGTTTTCAATAGGCATATTATCTGTGTCAACTAGAGTTGATGTTTCTTGAATGTCTTTTCCTTTTATGCCTTTCCTTAAAACATCATGCGTTGAATGTTATCTGGCAAATTGTTCGCCTAATGTTTGATTGTGAAGGCCTTGAATAGAGCCTTGTGCAACTTTATATTTTGTTTTTGTTGTTGTCCTTCATGAGACCATTGTAGCATTCATTGTTGGTTGTCCTTATCAATGAAAATGACCTTCACCTATTGCATTCACTTTCACCAGTACACCCATGAATGAATAATATCAATCCCCTTTTCCTCTTGTATCTCTTGCAAAGGTGTTGTCATTGTACTTGTATCATGACCTTGATTCAACCATTGCTCTTCTTTTGTTATGTGTAATAAATACACATAGTCTCCTCATTTTATCTTTATTGGACAACCACCTATCACATATGTGGGTGACCTAACAAATCACCTTCCTATGTGATGTGTGACTGTCTAATAGGTTTATGGTGAGAGGGGCTTGAAAACAACTTGAAATGCTTCCTCATTGTTTAAAAGATGCATAATTGAACTTGATGCATCTATGAAGTCACTTCCTTTATAAACAGATCATGGATCTTCTTAAGAATATTGAAGGACATATCAACATAGTATGTTGCATCTTTTGAATCTGTCCTTTCTTGTCCTGTCTTATGTTCCTTTCTTGTCCTGTCTTATGTTACTAGTCTTTTATGGTATTGGGAAAATCCTAAGGTTGGGATTTTTTCTTTGACTAAATCCATCTATCTCTCTCCCCTCTACCCATAACCCTAAAACCTTAACCCTTAAACTCCAAACCCTTAAACTCCCTCTGCCTCCACCCTCTCTCTCTCTAGGTCTCTCCCTCCTGCCCCCTCTTGCCTCTCTTAGTGCTCCACATATCTACGCTCACTCCCTCTATGTGTCTCCCCTCTACCCATTGTCCCTGACCCTAAACTTAAACCCTTAACCCTTAGAGCTCTCAGGCTTCCTTAAACCCTCTACTCTCTATGTTTAACCCTCTACCCCATATCTCTCTCCCACTCCCTCCCTCTTTCTCTCTCTATCAAGTCTCACCCTCCTACCCCTTCTGCCTCTCTCTCTCTCACTCACTCTTATCTCCCCCACCTCTACCCTTAACCCTCTACCTTCTACCCTCTACCCTTAACCCTCTACTCTCTATCTCTCTCCCACTCCTTCCCTCTCTCTCCTTGAATCCTATCTCTCTCCTGCATAGCCTAAAAGCGTTAACCCTAAACCTTAAACCCTCTACCCTCTGCATAACTTATTACCCTCTATCTCTCTCACTTTCCTGCTTCCACTCTACTATCAAGTATCTCCATCCTAGCACCACTCCCTCTCACAGGTCACTCTCTCTCTCTCACTCAGTCACTCTATCTCAAGTCTAAAATTTTGAGGAATTTTCTCTCTGCCACTTGAACTGCGTCTCCATTTTGAAACCCTTGTCCCCATGAATTAATAGGGTTTTATTCCCTAGATAATGCAACTATTATAATTTGAGGTTGACCTGCTTGGTTAGTCATCGACCCCTTAAGTCACCTCTTGATCCATTCGGCATGTTAATTCACCAGCCCCATTAGCCCGAAGAATTGGTCATCGTTTTCCCATCGCATTATGTCTTCTCCTAAAGTTGGGTTTTAATTTTAATCTGGTGATGTAAGCCTAAGCCATTAACCCCAATGGTGATGTCGCCAATGGCTTAGCCAAAGCCTTTCATTAAATACTAACCGTGCAATGTGTAGGTTTTTTAGATTTGAAGATATGGGAGAAGATCTCGATTGTACCCCACTAGCTGGAAGACCTAAGGTGTTGGCCTATTATTTTGCACGAGGTCAAAAAAAGGTAGGTGTGTGTCCTGTATGGAATGTGGGACCCAATCTACACTATTGAGCTCATAACCTGTGGTTTTAGATCGACAACCAAGATCAAAAGCTAATGTAAATCTCTGCCATTCCCCGATAGCTCGCAGCAAGAAGATGAAGGTTGGTTAAAAGCCATGAGGTCAATGAGATTGTGATGCGTAGCTCCAGCCGTTTAGTTTGCAAAGTGCATAGGACCTGCTGACATGGTAGTTGGTTTCTGAGACAGATTAATGTTATTGGTCATGATGAAGGTCATCGATGCTTCGTTGGATGTCAAACCGAGTTAGCCCGAGATAAACCATTTGATTTTCCAACTCTTTAGGAGATCAATGGGCAGTATTCAAAGTTGGAAAATGGTACATGGTGGTCATTTTATCGAACAAATGGTGAAGCATTAATGAATTATTCCTTGCTTGTGTACTCACATCGATCTCAATCTGTGTGAAGATGTTGTTGTTGGCAATCATGAAGGGTGATCTATAGATTCTCATGCAACTCAAGTTAAACGATGACAGTACATACGCCACGAAATTGCCATGTTTGCACATGCATTTTTACTAAGAATTGATGAAGGTTTCCATTACCTCGCATAATAAATACAAGAGGAATTAATTGCTAATTGTGTCATTCTTGTAGCAGTTAGAGCACTTTCTAGGCTGAGTCTAATCAAGTTTGAATGCTTGTCTGACAAGAGACAATGAGTAAGTCAGTATGGAGGTCTATTTGTTTGAGCTCACAAAAGCTTGGTCCTATTTAGGAAGGTGCTTTGGTTGACAAGCCTAGGCTTGTGCCCACTAGATGCAGTAGAAGGTTGCAATTCCAGGACGTTGTTGCTCAACTAGTAGATGACAAAGGCAAGCAATCAGTGTGCTCTATTACTAGTGTCGGTAAGAAAATAAGGTATGGGCATGGCTCCTTTGGATGCCAACACTCACCCATTGACCTTACAAGCAACACTTATAATGGTGTAACTGAGACCAACTCTGGCTATTGTCTGTATTTAGCTCGCTTCAATCACGGTCTACCCTCTAATGAGGAAGTGATATTTGTGGTGCCATTGGTGGTTAAAACCCCAAGTAGACGGACTAGAACCGTATTGGGTAAGGAAAAGAAAGAAGAGGAGGTTGAAGTTTCCTCTCCTCCTCTAGCAACAACTAGAAGTAGGGGTGTATACGAGGGTCTAAGTGTTGGTAAGGGCAGGGTGGCAGGTAAATAAGAAGCTGTGTGGGATGTAAAATTTTGTGTTGATGTTGTTGTTGTTGTTGGTTCTGCGTGTGTGGCACATTTTGATGTCGATTGTGTGCCTTCATGGAAATTTGGTTGCTTGGTTTTTTTGCGTGGATAGCGACAAAGGGGATTTTGATGACAATTTGCATTCCCTTTTCTGATGGTAGTTACAACTTTAGCTTTCCCCAGTTGCACTATGTTTTGCAGATTCAATGTGTGGGAAGTTTTGAAATGAAAGTCAAATGCAATTGAAATTTTGTTCAAATGAAAATTTGTGGTGAAATTACATTTGAGCCCAAAGCTTGTTGATCCCTTGTCATATAAAAGGGAATTCAAGGCTAATTTGTAGGGAGAGAACTGATGAAAGCTCTAGCTAGGTTTTGAATTGAATATATGGGTAGAAAGATAGGAAAATAATAGATAGCTTGTTTTGAGTTTTGAATGAATATATGCAAATTATCTTTAATTGTATGCAGATATGAATTATAGTCATGAATAAACATATAATTCTAATATATTTTCTCTCCTTATGTGGATTTGAGTGAATTTTGAATGAAATGTTAATGATGTTGTCATTCTTCTTTTGAGAATTTGGTCAATTGTGTGTCTATGTTTTTTCTTTGATTCAAGAAAATTAATTAAATGCTTAAATGGAGTCATAAGTTTACAATTATTTATAAAGGATTTGATAAGTAGTAATATATCAGAGAATTGAGCTCCATAATGTAAGGTATTATATGAGTAGTCCATTCTATTAAATTCTTGGATCATTTCTACTAACGGTAAATGGGTAACTAAATATTTAACTGAGGAAGAATAAAATAATAATATTTAAATGGGTCACTCACTCACTCCCTCTATCTCTCTCCCCTTAACCCTAAACCTTAAACCCTAAACCCTTAAACCCTCTACCCTCTACCATTAACCCTCCCTTCCTTTCTCTCTCTCTCTCTCAAGTCT
>VDFB02194907.1:113569-159124 GCA_007258455.2 Sequoia sempervirens
TTATGAATTTTATCCATGTGCAGACCTAATGGGTTGTTTCTAAACACTGAATATAAATGATATACATACACACACGCACACACACATATATATGTTTATATGTATGTATGTATGTATATGCATTTTTAAATGTAACTGTAAATGCAATTATTGGATGCTCTTCTAGAACAATAAATGCAACATATCATTCTATATCTATGTATATAAATGTATTTCTAAATGCAAGTGTAAAATGCAAAGAGCATATGGTTTTGTAGTGTTATATATACAATATATCCATAAATTAATGTAATTAAAATTCTAAAGTCTTCAACACATATAATATGAAATCGATCAAACTATTAAACTACATGAGAAATAAATGAAAATAGTAAATGCATATGTATGTGTATTTGTAAATGTAAGTGTAAAATAAATAAGAATAATGGAAATTATAAAAGAATACAAGGAAAGGTCTCCTCCCTTCTTGGTAGTGATAACCTCCTCCACACACAACCCTTAAAAATTATGAATAGAGGAATATAATCTTTGAAGAACTCAAAGTTGATTCTCTCCTACTTGATGCAATTAGTCATTTTATCCTTACAAACATTTATAGTGATTACTAGAGGCACATAGACCAATTCTTCATAATAGAAGAATTTGATCATACTCTTCCAATGATGGCATTATGAGAAAACCTTAGGTTAAATGAATAATTCCTAGCTAAGTTCTTTAAATCATGTCCAACCGTATAAGAGAAGACCGCTGCTATGTGTACCTGGATACCATGGAGAAAGGCTCTTTGGAATCTTTCATCAATCCTCCTACCTTAAAACATACCAAAAGTCTCCTAGCAATTAGACATTGGAAGATTTAAGATGACTTAAATTTTTTTTATTGCCAAAGCATAAACTTATGATGACTTAACCAGGCCTAGTACACACTCCCTCCCCGTTAACCACTTAGACATGTGGCAATTAAATGTAAATTTTCTGCTATTTTTAGTCATGTAGGTGTCCAATAAACCACTTGGTGGTGTTTCCCTTCAAGTTTATTTACTTGAATGAAGAGAAAAAGTTCTTTGATTACAATTAGAGAATATATTTGAGGCCTTGGTTGTGTAACTGGTGGGCCATAGTCACATTTAACACTTGTTAAAAAGTTTGGGAGTTAAAATGTTAAGTAGATTTGATTTGTGATGGACACATTTGGATGGTAGTAACAATAACTTGCAATCTATCAAGACTTGATTACCTTATAACTTGTGAAATTCTAGCGATGAAATGATAGATTAATCATAATGTCACCTTAGGATCACATCACCATGAAAGAACTTCATCCAACATTATTATGAGTGCAGGTACCACCAAATAGGTATTTTTAAGATATGTCTTCCTCGAGCAAGGGAAATTCAGGAAGAGAAGAGGAAAGTGAGACATGTAGTATGTCTAAAAGAGGGAGATCAACTAGAGGTCAAAAGATTAGAAGAAAATTTTGTAAAGGCATTGAATTTTTTCTTGCTGAAGGGGGGTCATGTACTTATGATGATGAGAGTATAGGTGATGTCGAGGTTCCCTTGAGGTACAAACATCTACAGAAGCAATGGGTACCCAAGGAACTTCCTCCAATAAACATTGATTTTTGTGTCAACGAGAGGATATATCGCATAGCACCATCGTCATTACATGGTTTGGGCCTATTTTGCATGGATGGCATAATGGTCTGTTATGACAAAGTTATTGAATTGATGGAGTATGTTAGACCCTGTTATAGTTACAAATATTGGATGCAACTAGTTCGATATACACAAAGTATGCGTAGGTATGTACTGTCAGCAAATTATATACAGCTAAAAGATAAGGATCAAAATAAAGGAGTGACTATGTACATTGATGGAAGGAAAAAATCATTAGGGAATATTGCAGGGTTTATAAACAGTACATGACCTAGGTCAACAAATAAGCAACCCAATTGCATATTCGAGGTGCGCGAGGGAAACCATGTATTCATATGTGCGATAAAAGAAATAACTACAGGGGAAGAGTTGTTAATCAATTACAATTTGAATCGCTTAGTTACAAACATAGTTACTATGGGGGTGGTATGTACTATGTACCATTTTACCCAACCTCCAATTAATAACTCCACTATACCATTTTATTCTTATGTTTTTTTTCATAAGTCTATTGGTTTCATTTCGGTAATATTTTTTTATATTTAATTTTTGTCATAGCGGGAAATTGATTGTATGGAGAAGGCTCTGGCCCAGAGCACATATCACAATTTATCTTCAGATGATTCTACCCAACAGGTTTAGCTCATTTTAATTGTACAAATTAGATACGAGCAAAATGGTTTATTATTATGTTATTTTGATAAGTTTATTGAGTTAATTTTGATAATGTTTTTAATATTCTTATTGAAGTCGATTGATCAGGGAAAGGCACCAGTAGTAGACGAGAGCATCCATAGGGAGGTGCAGTCAATATTATGTGATGATGACATTGCTTATTCAGCAAACCCTCTCAATATGATAAGGAAGACCCAAAAAAAATGCAATGAATAAATCCTTAAGTTGTTATTCATAGTGCCTCAAAAAGATGAGATAAGAGAGAGGGTTAAAATATTAACTGAGTGATCACAAAACTTGCAAGTAAGCTTTCATGAGGTCTTTAATTATAACATAAGTTCATTCATGGTTTTATATTTTGTACTCTTTTATGTCATGAACTAAAATATGTGTTTTTTTTATAGGATTTTTTCCATTCTCATGATGCTCCTGGCCATAATCAGGGTATTGCAAGTGCTGCCCAAGGAGTAGGGGTTGGTACAAGTGTCCATCCTAATCTTCCTGTGCATACATCACATCATCTGACCCTATCATCCATGCCTATATTGTCGTCTAATGTCAACAACACATACCATGCATGCATCCATTAGTGCACCCTCTAGCAGTGAACACATGCTAGAACATGCATCGAGACATGTACCTGGGGATGCAGAGGCCACTAGTACTAGTGATATTTTAGCAGCATTTCCTGGATCTTCCCATATTACTAGTACGGGAAAATTTTTGGTCACATTTGTGGTGGCTGAGGATTTCGTTCCCATAAAGATAGAGAAGGTCCCAGGTACTTTAAAATGTTTTAATTATTATTATATATAATCCAATTGAAATTTGCTTATTGATCGCTCTTTTTAGACTATTGATCCCATGATCATTTTGCAGGAAATGATATTTTTTATAAACATCTAAGTGATATTACATTGGAGCTCTTTGGGCCCACCATACTTACATGGTGGAATGCCCAAAATCAAGATTTAAAAGATGAGTTCATTCACCGTTTAGTTGTGCTCTTTGGTGATAAAACATTCAACCAAACCAAGGTCCTTCAGAAAGCTGGTACCTATCTAAAGTATGTGAGGGACCAATATAAGTCACATTTAGAGAAGAAAAAAAAGTATGAGCATCCCCCCATGATTCTAGAGAGGGAGTGGAAGGACCTGGTGTCGGATGGAAAGGATAAGGCTAAAAAGAAAAAAGGAAAGACACCCTTACGAGACCAAAAAGGAAGGTATGTGATACTATCAACAATGTAATTATATACTAATTACTCTTTCATTTACATAATCCTAAAAACATTTCAAAACTTTCATAGGCTGCTGACACATCAAAGGCAACAACAAACCAAGACTAGAAAACCACAGTAGCTTTTAAACTTAGCTCACAGGTGGTTATATAGAAATTAAGCGTAGATTGTAAGTATCAATAAATGAAATATAGTATCAAATAATAAATTAGAAACAATTTTTTTATCCGCACACCATGGAAACAAAATTCATGATCTTATGCAAAATGTAGGGCTCTGAATTCAACAGAGTTCCCATAGAAGAGGATCTGAAGATTTCCTTCTAGCAAGGCTATGGAGCCATGGCTGAACGCCTAAGAGTCTTGACTGGGAAAACACAATCTTCCATTGCATCTGACACACAGGTAAATAAACTCAATAAAGTTTATTTAAAATTGAATACTTGTACAATCTATTCAATATTAATTTCCACCATAAAGTAATTACATGCCTATTTGTTTTAAACATTCAAGCAAATGGTATCACGCATGACGTTGGAATTCTGGCACGGTGAGGTGGAGCGCGGATGAAGGTCATGGTGTGCATCTGGTACTGAGCATGTGGAAGTGATCAGCATGTTGCTTGAGCATGATCCGGGCTAAGAGAATACACGGGGGAACATGATGTAAGCCCCATTGGGTAAAGACCGCTCCCAAAAGTTCTTTTAAACATATTTAATTGCAATTGGTGTATTAATTAGTGTAACCTTTCATGTTTCAACTTTAGATCATGTAGACCGTGATCAACGTGTTGAGCATGATCAGGCTAGAGAAGATCAGGAACATGATGTGGCCCCATCAGGTAAAGAGGACCACTCTCATATTCTCTTAAACATATTTAATTTCAATTGGTGTATTAATTAATGTAACCTTTTGTGTTTCAACTCTGAGATTAAGTTTAGAATTATTCAACATGGCCAGGCATGGAGTCTACTAACAAAGTTGAAACATGATGTAGACACATCAATTAAAGAAAACCACTCTAATGTTCTTTTTAATTAATAGAAATACTTGTAACAATAATAATAAAACATACTAGTTTTGCTGTTCTTTCCTTATTGCATGAGACCCCCTTGGGTAAAGCGTCACGCGCCATGAGTAGACGACTAGGCATACATTAAGATCATGAGTAGAGGGAAGAACAACTAAAGGGGGGAAAAATGATTTAGAAAACAATACTCCACTTCAGATTTTTTTAGCTTTAAAAAAGAAACAAAAAAAGAAGTGATAGTAATCATATCATGACAACCATATTTTTGATAATATGTAAAAACTGAAAGAATGAATATTATATGTTAATGAATGAATGTGAATATGTTAATTAATAAATGGTATATGTTAATGAATGAATGTTATATATTGTGTGAACAGATAAGATATTATATATTATTAATGTGGATGAATGAATGAATGCTATATGTTATTAATGGATGGATGAATAAGATGTTATATATTTATTAATGAATGAATAAGATGATTAATGTTATATGATTGGGTATGGGGAATTAGGAGTGGTGTGAGGGAGGGGCCAAATGAGCTTCCATCATCACGTGTTTGGCCCTGTTAATTAGAGAATATTAAACTATTCTCGAAACAAAGAGAAGCTCAATAAGGTAATGCACTTTTCAATATAAGAAATGCATCGTTTCAAGCATCAAACCAATATGCAAAGATGAAAGAAAGTGCTAAATTTTCACTATGGTGGTAGAAAAATGATTTTTTATACCCTAAATCCATGCTCTGCATCATAATTTGAAGTTGTTTCCATTACCATGTTTTGAGTTTAGTTTGTTTGTATGGCTTTGTATGAATACCACATTGTGTTGTGTGTGGATTTGGTTTCAAAGATCTATTTCTTCTATTTTTAGTGGTGACATAACTCTAAAATTTGACTTTTGTGCATAACAGTTTAGTGGAAAAATTGACAGCTCTGAAGGGTTTAGAGGCTTGATTGAGATAGATACACGGATATTTGGATCTTGTTGTTGATGGGAGGCTTTGACTTAACCATGAAATTTTGTACCATCTGCAGTTATGCAAAAGTTTCTCTACTTACATTCATTCTTGATCATAAATGTTGTAAATGATATTAATGCTTCAAAATTAAGATTCGTTTAATTGTTATAATGTTATACTTTGCTATACATTCAAGCATTCTCTTGCCCCCTACCCTTTTCTCTCCCCCCCTCCTTTTAAGAATTTTCTTTGTCATAAAAGATTCACATTTCTATCTCATTTACACAAATTTATTTGAAGCGCTAGGAGTGAATAAATATATATAAAAGATGATGGATTATGTCTAAAAAAAACTTTCCATCTTATATCTAATTAAATCCTTAATATTTGAATAGTTTAGAGCTCGAATAATGCTTGTATATGCATGTGTAGCAATAAGGGAGCCTATGTGAAGATTGAAATTTAAAACATCACTTTGGTATTTTTCCTTAAGGTAGTGAAATGATATTTGAGTAATACAAACCTACACACACATTGATATTTTTTGGCATTGCATTGAGGAATTTTTTTTCTCTTATACCTACCCTCAGCTAGACATGGAGGTATATAATATTGGTTTTTGGGTTTATTCTGTAAGTAGTTAATTTCACATAGGAAGACTAAAATATTCTTAATGTCTTGTGTCAGGTGTGAAAGCATATGAATCACTTGCTGAAGGCACCATTTTGTATTCATCCAAAAACTGGTTTGTTCTTTTTTTATGTTTCTTGCATGTATTTTTTTTAGGCTCTAGAGATGTAGCTCGACTCTTTCCTTTGCAATTTTCATCTATTTTGATGATTACAGTAGATTGTCCTCATAATTTTTCATGTAGATATGTTTGTAACCTTATTTTCTACCAATCAATTTACAAACCAGTCACATATTAAGGACCATTTCACTAACTTGTAGTCATCCCCATATGTTGCGGTGTGGTCTGTTTGCTAATAACCTTGATGATTGTGAGAACTTTAATCCTACAAGTGTACCCAATCTTTCTCAAGTAAAAGTCTTACCTTATTTTATAATACTTTAAATGGTTAATTGAAGGTGCTTCTTTAGATCTGAAATAGTTGAACCCTAGATTAAAATATGGTATTAGATGGGCAGTATAATGATAAAACTGATGTCCATTGAACACAAATTACGAACATAATTCACTGGACTATGAATAGTGTTACAATTATAATTATTTCTCCTTTACCACCTTTTGCATTAATGAAAAGATAGCAAATATTGGAAGTTCATTACATGTCTCATGTATGTGTTAGTATTTTAATTTTATTTAAGTTGTTCAAGAGCTTGATTAGGTCAAGAATATGTTCTACAAGCTTTGTTCTCTTGACACTGCTCAACATTTTCCCTACACATTTTCTCTTCAATCTAGGTTTCTTAACTCCTTCCCTTGTTAGCCCTTGGTTGTTCTCAAGTGTAATGCTTTTCTCTATGCATCTTAGTCAGTATGTGGTGATCGGTCATCTCTTATGAAGCATGGATAACCTTTCATGGAATTGTTGTTGTAATTAGACACAAGCGATTATGAGAATAATCATTTAATTTGTATGGAAGTAAGTCTTTTTCATATTTGACTTGGTATTGTAAACTTGTCTTTGCATGATTCTCTTGGGGGAACAAAAGTGATGATAGGTAGAGTTTTACAACACCATAAATCATTTGGCATTATCAATATATTGCTTATAGAATACTCTGTGCAAGTAAAATGGAATGTGCAATGACAATTGGTCTCAAATTCAAATCTGAATATAAGTACATTATACACAAGAAGATGGTATCTATTCTATGATTTAAAGAACCCCAAAATAAGAAAATTAATAGTTTCCATTTGTTTACTTGCTCTTAGACACTTGTTTAATCGATGAGACCCTCAGAATGTCTTGCTGATAACCAGCACTGTTGAAAACACCTGAAGAGGTCAGATCGGTGTGACATTGGATCTGTCTTGTCGACGGAAGTCATCGATAAGAAATGGACTATTAGAGTGAGTTTTCTATCCTGTGCCGATGATTGATCTCTCAATGATGGGTTGGCTTCGGTGGTCATCACCAAGAGTCTTCGCGATGGTACATTTCAATGAATATATATATTTTTTTAAATTACATTGTTTCGTCGCAATTTCGACGAAAACCACCAAAGAATCACCAAAAAGGTCTGACGAAGTTTCTATAGCTGCGACGAAGGCTTCATTGTAACTCCTTGCCCATATCATCGTAATTTCGATGAAGGCCACCAATGAATCACATAAAAGGTTAGACAAAGTTGCTTAGCTGCGACGAAGGCTTCGTCGTAACTCCTTGCCCATTTCGTCAAAATTTTGACATAGGCGACCAAAAAATCATAGAAAAGGTTTGACAAAGTTGCTATGCTACGACAAAGGCTTCATTGTAACTCCTTACCCATTTCATTGTGAGTTCGACGCAGGTCACTGACGAATCACAAAAAAGGTCTGACTAATTTGCTTAGCTATGAAGAAGGCTTTATCGTAACTCCTTGCCCATTTCGTCGAAATAGCGATGAACTTCTGGTGTTGTTTTGATGCTTTGGAAGAGCCATGGCAATTGCATTTTGGTTGTAATTCTTCAGTGGATAAAAAGTTTTTTTGTCAATATTTAGATGAACATTCAAGTCATTTTATGATGCTGACGACCGACGAATTTGCGCCATTATTTCGACATTTAATTAGTCGTCAGAATTTTGACAAAAAAATAGCGACGAAATTATTTTCGTTAGTTCATCGATTTTATGACAAATATTTGTCGAACGACCAACAAATGTTCGTCGAAAAATGGAGTCAAATTCGGTAGTGAAGGAATTTCAAGCCGAAACTTGAGGAATTCAAAGGAAAAATCTGATGGCTCAAGCAGATTTATGACTATGACAAGGAGTTCTTTGATCTCCCATTAAGACTATAAACATGAAATCTCATAAGTGAAAAAGCTTACTTAAACATGCATAAATCGGCTACCACAATAATGGACTATCTGGGTGCATAAAATCAATGACTCAGAACTTTCTTTAAAAATTTGAAATCTTATTCTAATTATTTCCCTATTGCATGTGCAATTCTATTTCAAGATAACTTTTGAAAAACTACTAAATAAGAAATTGCAGAAATTAGAAGAAAACCTGGTTTACAATTGGAAAACTGAGTTGAAGCAAAATATGTGGCTTCTATTAATCTTGATCAAATCATCAAACTTGTTGAAGAAATCCAAGCAATTTTTTTTAAAAAATTATTTCTACCATCAAAATTGTTGTGCAATCTCTTTTCAAAACTACTGCCGTGAAAACTCTTCAGAAGAATTGCTGTGTATGAAATTGCAACCCCCAAAGGCTTTTAATACATTTAATTACCTCAAGTTACAAAACTTAACTGATTGTAGTCATGCATTCAAAAATTTCTCAATCAGTTATAATCATTAAATATCTAAGATATTATCCTTCAACTCATACACAAGTTTTTAGATATTTATCACTTATTAAAAACTAACTCTTTTAAAATATCAACTTTTAAATAAATAGCCTATTTAATTTATTTTAATAAATCAAACCTTACTCATAAAAAATTAATCTAATATTTAAACAAATTTACATTTAATCAAATATATTAACAAATTTTCCATTTAACTAAACTAATAAATAATTAATTCCCAAACAAGATAATACAAACAAAATCGACACGACAAGACTAAACAACAAATGATAATGGGTGAAAAATGGATTCTCATTCAATGAAGAACGATGGCTAAATGATGACCTGACACTATCTCTGAATCAACATAATTTCATTGGGTTAGGGCACGCTCAGACCCGACAAATAGGTGAAGCCAATACCCGGTACCTGTAACTGCATAAAACATCACTTGTTAAACATATCATCATACATTAGAAAACACACCGTGAAGAAGAATCACAACATAGCAGGGTACTCATGACTGAGTAATGCTACACCATCTCCTTCACCAGGACTGACGAGCATCAATATATCATAAACATCAAATACATCAAAATAACCTCATAAAAACTCTTAAATAAGATAAACCATATCACATATGTGTCAACCATAATGTCAACTCACAAACATAATTCAAATATTTAGGATATCAAATGTGTCATCCATAGAGTATAAAAACAACATAATGTCGGAGTCATATTTGAAACAAACAACACAGTATCATAGACAACTAAAGCATCAATCTATCAAACTGAAAACAAACTAAGTCAGGATGTCACAGTTGGAGGGACACTACATCAGCCCCTGATTAACTAACCCACTTGCACATGAAAATAGTTTATTTTAATTAAATAATTACCTCATTTATCCTGTCAAAAGCTTATTCTAGGGAATATTCCTTCATTAAATCCATTTATTTGACTTTCTTACCCAAACAATTTCCCTCCAGAACATTTCAACCACATTCATTTAATGCCTCTTACAAATGCATGCATTAATCTCTCTTACACCACTCTTACATCTCAACCACATGCATTAACTATGCACATTCTCCAAAATTTCCTCCACCTTCATCCATTAGCCATTTGACAAGTGTTACAATCTCATTGGCTCTCCTTTCGTCCCACATTCCTCCCATCTCTCCATTCTTCAACCCTTCAACCTATAAATAGAAGCCACTTCTACTTGAAATCCATCCATAATCTTATACATTTGCACTATAGACACTTTCATCTCCATCACTTTCATCTTTGCATCTTCATCATTGGAAGCTTATCAAGGGATTGGAAAAGAGCATCCTTTCCACATCAAAGGAGCACCACTCCTACTATGGGATAGGGTATGAACATGCTTGTATATGCTTTTAATTGATTCTCTTTGATATTTCATTGTTTTGTTTGCATATCTAATATGTTTAGATATCTCATATGAGTGCTTGATTTGGTTTTCTTAATTTTCTAACAACACTAATGTTTGTTTATCTTTGAAGCAAAGTACAGATTTAGTGCTTACATTTGGCACCCATTGTGGGGCCTTTGTTGTGCATTGGCTCTCTAATATGATTTTGTATCATTTTATTTAGTGCTTACATTTGGTGCCCACCGTTGGGCCTTTGTTGTGCATTGGCTCTCTAATGTTTGTTTGTATTTGAAGAAAAGTGCAGATTTAGTGCTTACATTTGGCACCCACCGTGGGGCCTTTGCTGTGCATTGGCTCTCTAATCTGATTTTGTATCATTTTTTGCTAAGGCTAATATTATCTGTATTTACAATTTTTATTTAGAGTACATTTAAAATTGAGTAGAAGTATATTGGTAAAGATAATTATTCTCTGGTTTGAGATTATGCTAACATCTTGATTCACTGCTAACATCCTACTATTTGTAGACACTAAGGAACTAGATGGATTTTTAGATCTAATCATTATGATTTGGTTACTAATAAATAAAAATTGGATTTTGCAAATAGATGTACAAATTATGTTTGAGAAGACATGTTTGTAAATCATTTGGTTCAAATTTTTTCTTTCTAATTGCTGTTGACAACTGATTTGGATTTAAGTATTTCCTGTAAATGTTACCTAAATATGAAATTGCAATCTAGGATGCCATCCACAAGAAACCACACTACATTCCTTCGCCTTCAAATTCCCTGCCATGTATATAGGTGTCATATCAAACAGTTTAAGAACCTTTTCTACCCCTACATTATAAGTGTGCTTCTTGGGGCAACCTTTTGACTCACAACCTACATTATAAGTGTGAATTCACCTAAATGTGTCATATGTTGTTTCTGGGAGATTAGAGGCACATTTAAACTCACTTGTATTGCTACCACCATTGAATGGTGAGAGAATCCACTAAAATCGTGCTTCTTAAAAATGTACATCCACCATTGAATGGTGAGAGAATCCACTAAAATCGTGCTTCTTAAAAATGTACATTCTTTAATGCCACCCTATTCCTATTGTCACATCCTGCAAGTTGTGGTTGTGATTAAATGAGTAGTAGATATTTTGATATGATATAGGGATGATCAAAAAAAAAATTCATTGATATTTAGAGTCGCTGCTTGTTTTGTGGTCACTGTTTTGTTGTCACAAAAATAAGCTTAATTGTATGTAATGACGAATTTTTTTGTGCAATGTGGATTTGAGATCAATCAATAGGAATTTAAGATCAATCGATATGCATTTATCGATCATTATCATTTACTACTTTCTATGCTTGAAATATTTGTTTCCTTCTTCAAATGGTAATCATTAACGAATGCCCAAGTTTTGTCCAAATAGGCACTCAAAAAATCAGAAATAAAAACTATCAGCTGTAATCGCTAGTTAGAGAATTGAATGTTATGAAAGCCCATAAAAGTCACTTAGCTATAAATATTTAGACTTAATATTACTAGGTGGCATAGCTCCATCTTTATTGACCTACAAATTTGTGGCCAAGTGCACTTGACATCATTCATAAATGAATGTTACAAAGTGTTGTTTGAATAGTTAAAATTTATTACACGCCTTTTGTCCTTTTTGGCCTGTTGTAAAAGTAGCACTTACTGTTGCTTTTCTTCTTTGAATGAGTTTGAAAGTAGCACTAGAAAGTGGTGCCTGAATGAGTTTGTTGTATTTTAAATTTATAATCAATGCCATTAAATTATTCTCTGACAAGTAACTTTAGGACCGATATATGCTTGGATCATGATAATTAATATGCATCTAGTCTTTTAACTTGTGTGTTTCTTGAGCTGATCTAACTTTTATTTGGACTATTTGAAGTTTATATTTATTGTTTGATTGCGTAAAAAATCTTGTAGGATAGAAGGCATTCTATCTTGGTTAATCATTAGTCACATCTTTTATTTAAACTGCTATTGTATTAGGAAAGTTGAAGGAACCATAAAGTGCACCATCATTCTTGCTTGAACACAACCACCTTTTCCGCAGGTTTATTCATTATAAGTTGGTAGTTGAGGCTACATCTGCTCATCTACTGATCAACACATTTACTAGCATCTTAGAAATTCAATGACCAAATGTATCTAACCATTTATTGTAACTTTTTCTTTATTTTGACTCTTGTTTGATCTGTTTGTATGGGGTTTTTTTACTTTAAAACCCATTTTTTTGCTTGCATAATCATTTGTGTGTAGATTTAAATCATTGTTTTGCATATCTTTTAGTATTTTATCCTTTTTCATGCTTTAAACACATTTAAGAGATCATAAATAAAGCTTTATTGTGAACTAAAGTACATTTAGGAGATCATCAATGCATGATTTAGGATTTTGTAAAGTTATCATTGGTTCCTTGAAATATCATACTTCTAATTTCTGATAACTTTGTACTAATTGTAGGGTTTGCATAAAGAATTAGCATTGGAGTTAAGCAATAACAAGAAAAGGCCTTATTTTCCAAGCTCCTTGCATTGAACTTGAAAAAATATTTTTTGAATGCTTATTGTAATAGTCTAGGGCATGCATTATTGTTGTTGTTTTCTATTTTAGGACAAATCACTTCATCTTTTGGGCTTAAAATTAACAAAAAAAAAAGCTTTGTCAAAGTTGGATTAAAATTGAACATTAGGAACTTACTAGATTGTGCAAATGGGTTAAAATTGAGCAAGCAACTTCACACTTGGTTTTTGATGCTTAAAACAAACTCACCTTTACTTTGGTCTTAAAAAGAGCTTGTGCTTTCAATTGTTTTGTGATTTTTTACAATTTGTGTCATTCAAATGCATATGCACTTCTCTCATGCCTTCCAACGATCTTGAGAATCAAAATCATTCTAGTGACATTGGTTTTCTAAAATTACCCCCACATTTCAAATTTGGATCTAAAATTGAACAATCATGCGAGTGTGAAGGAAAGGAATTGTGTGTGTTCCCTCCTAAGTGCTTTAGGTGGTCAAACTACAAATGTACTTCTTTGATTTTTTTTTATCTTTAGAGGGTCTTCCTTGGTGGGAAAAAGTACTCACCCCAAGGGAACTACCCAAGTGGTAATGAGCTAACACCAAGCTCTTCCAAACCAGTATATAAATTTGTGATTGTAAGGAAAGTTTGAAATCAACGGGAAGAGGTATGTGATAGCTCTTCCCTAGTATCTTTATGATGCATAAAGCCCTTGTTCTAAGGGTTGGGATACCTCTTGATGGAGTTTATTATAGTACCCCATGAACCAGATGTCCTTGCTACAACCCTTTGTTTAAAAAAACCAAAATCCTTAATACTTGCTGGTGAAAGAATGATCATTTTGAAGATTCCCCACATTTGTACTATTCAAAATAAAAATAGAATAAATCCTTAAGGTCTTTGGATCTTCATGATTTTGATATTTGGTGGTACCAAGAAGTGTGTGCTATGGAGGGGAGCCAGTGTCACCAAATCTCTAACTGTTCACTTTGTCTTAGTGTTTGGAGAAATCCAAGTGGGAACCCAATAAGTATAGCCATTTCTATCCTACGGTTATGCAATTCGTGAGTCATTTAAATATATTTTGTTGGATCTCAAACTTTGAAAGAAACATTCAACAAGTCATCAAAATTTCAAACCCTTTGGAAGAACAAATATCCTTGAAGAGTCCAAATATTACTGCTTTGTCCCTAGGGATTTTATCCTTAGAGGCTTCTAAATATTTAGGCCCATATCTCAATTTGTTGTCTCCAAATTCAACCTAGGAAAACTATGCCTTTGATTCTTTGATTTTCACATAATGTACCTTGTGGAATGAAAAGGAGTTGAGACATAGACATCTAGTTTGAAATTTCAGAAAGAAGTGTAGATGTGGTAAAAAGAATCCATTTAATCAAGATAAAAGACAATTAGACCCACATATGTGTTTGATCTCATGATTTCCCACAAAGTCAAAATCACAAAACCGAGGTCTATCAATCATCATAAGCGTCTTAGTCCAAAGGATATTAAGAGACATCTTTTAGAACTTTACGAAACTAGAGATAGATTGGTATACAAATTTTACAAATGTGCTTCAAAGGACTATCCAAATTTGTATTCATTCTATTATTGTCAAAATTCAGGTCTTTTCCAACATTATGAATTTCTCACATAGAGTTGAAATTTTTAGAGGTATAACATGTTCTTCAAAATATTGGTCTTGTATTAAAATTTTTTTCTCTAGGTTCATCTAGGATCAAATCAACCATTTCATTTGTCACATGATTAATCAAATCCCATCTCACAAACAAATTTTAGAACCTTGGAAAAAAATCATTCATTCTAGACTTATGGTAAATCCTTCAATCAAAATCAAAATCACCTTGTTTGGCTAAATGTTTTGGCTAAATGTGCGTGGATGAATCCTTCCTCATACATTTAATTAAATTATCACCCTTGTGGAAAAGTTTATTCCAAGATAACATCTAACATATTGGGATCTATAAGTCCATTATCCAAATCAAACCAAATCAAAATCAAAATCCAAAAATCCTAAAGTCTAGTATTCCTCCAAGGGTCTCAAAATTTCAAACATCCATATCATTCATTCTTCATTTATCACACCACTATCATTTGATCCTTAAACATCCTAGATTTTATTTTTTTACTTAAAGTTTAGATCAACCAAAGGAGTTAGACATTTAACTCCCATATTCCTAAAAAATTATCCCAATTTTATGGTCCAAATAAGGTCACAACACAAGAAGATCATGGAGAAAAACAAAGAAACATCCACTTCAAGTGATTTAAGTCAAATATAAATAGAATTCAACTCTAGGATATCCATTAACCTTCCACTTAATCCTCCTCAAATACCTCAAAATCCTCAAGGAGGTTTCCAAGTGGAGGATGTCACCAAAAAATTCCAAGGGATGACCCAAGATGAAATAATCGAGCTAGTCCAAAATACTGAAACACACAAGATTGTCAACATAGTCATGAGACTCAATCCCACACAATACATGTTGGAATTAGCAAAGGAAGGGGCTAAAATCCCTTCCAATTTTGATGCGAGCACTATTTTTGAACAACCTCTTGGGAACATGTCACCCACATCATTCATACCTTCCTTCCCAAGAATCATCTAATCCATCATACAACCAACATCATATCATGCTCCAAGTCAACCCATGATCACTAAGGGAAGATCATTACTCCAAGACCTTCAAGGGCACCCACTTGTCAACAATAAGAATTTAGAGGTTAACACTATCTTGGGTATGACTAACACCGTCCCACAGGATCCAAAAAATCCATATATGCCACTCATTTTTCATGATACCAACAATTCCTCCTCCTTTTTCATAACACTAGCATACCCTCTTGATACACAAGGCTCTCTACCCATGATATCACAAGGACAAGTGGATTTATTTGGTCAAGTGAGAACTTTTAATGCATCATCCTCACTTTTGCAAGGGAACACACCACCAATCTTCCCATCATTTCCTCTTTTAACATTAACATCTACACCAATCCAAGGTTTAGGGAAACCTCCTTTATCCAACATACCAATCGAAAACCAATCAAATCAAATCAATTCCCCAATAAAAAATCAAATCAACATACATAAGTCATACCAAATCTTCCAAGAATGCCACTGATATCGCTACACCATGTGACACCAATCCAAACATCTTAACCAATCATTACATCATCAACACCCCAAACATCTAAAAACATTGTATCCCAAGGAGGAAGAACATCAACCATACCATCTACCATAAAACCCCTTGTCATCACTCAAAAAATACCACAACAACTGCCTAAACAAAATCTTATTCATCCAAAATTATTCATTTAACATAGGCATGGAAGTGAGCTTAGAAGAATTATCCAGCCTAAAACAAGCCAAGGGGGAAACATTCATAGCCTTCTTGATATGATTGCGATCCAAGGCCAACAAGAGAAAATGGTCTATGCCAAAAGAATCACAAATCGATACTATCATCTCCAACCTTGAAGGTACCTTGTCCTTTCATTTGAATATACAATGCATAACAATGTATGACCAATTGATCCCCAAGGCGCTCAACATCGAAAGAGCCCTTATAACAAAGGGGGCACACCCATGTACCAAGAAAATCAACCATCAACAAGTTACAATGACAAACCTCACACATGGGCCAAAAACAAGAATGTTACTAACAATGGTGTTATTGATTTCAAAGTTGTTATCAGTACCCCAAGCCAAAATACACAACAAAAAATGTAAAAATAACCACAAATCAATACCCAAAACAGCCTACAAATCAACCCATCATCTCAACAACAATCCAACAATCAAACTATCAACAACATAAATGATCAAGGGGGACAACCCCCAAAAAATAGATATCCCCCTAAACAAAAATATACACCACTTGGGGAACCAATTGAATCTATCATCAAACAACTAGTACAAGTGAATCTCATCAAAATCCATGTTTACGAAAATTACCAAGAGTCTCAAGTTAAACCACCATGGTATAATGAGAAGCACCTTTATGAATTTCACAAAATAAAGGGACACACGACAACCAATTGTATGAGACTAAAGAATTTGATCCAAGATCTCATTGATGATAAGACCATAACCATTGAACAACCAACTAGGAATCTAGACCTTAAGGTATACATGAATCTAATGCCAAATCATAATAAAGGAAACAACAATGGTAAAGGAAAGAGTTACAAGAATGTGAACCATATCTATGACCATGTTGTTGCATCCTTGGATGAATGGGTAACATTTGTCAATATCAAAGGACCTAAAGACGAGTGTAGAGTCATCACCCATGGTGGTCGAATCTCCATCCTAGGACCTTCACCACAACCCCAAAGCACCCTCCACCAATTCAAAAACAATTGCTAATGGTTACAATGTCCTAGAACAACTGAAAAATAATCCCGCCCAGATCTCCATCATGGAGTTACTAAAAATCTTACCCGCACATAGGGACATCCTAGAAAAAAGCATTGGCTACATCCTCCATCCCCACGGATCTTGATGCAAATCAATTTCAAGCTATGGTCAGACATATCAATACACCACATCTCCTCAAATTCTCTGATCATGATCTCCCAACCCAACCATCTCACAACTGTGCACTCCATCTTGAAGTCCTAGTCCACAAGAACAAAGTCAAACAAGTCTTGGTTGATGGAGGTGTTGATTTGAATATTTGTACTCTACAACTAATAAAGAATCTAGGATTCTTAGAAGAAGTCATTGAAAAAGGAAAAGGTATCACAATCAGAGCCTATGATGATCAAGAACGGGTATCTCAAGGCACCATTCAACTCCCTATCCAAGTAGGGATAGCAATCATGGAGACCACTTTCAAATTCTTTTACCTTGAACTCACCTACAATATTCTCCTAGGGCACCCATGGATCCATGGGATACAAGTTGTCGCATCCACTTTCCACCAATGTGTTAAATTCCCTTACCAGAATCAAGAAGTCATGATCCATGGTGACCCTGAACCATTCTATTGCAAAAATATGGAGGAAAAGTATTATAAGATCCCCCAAGTCCCAAAAAATTATTAGGGACCCACATCCCCTAATGCTAACCCATCTACCTTAGCCTCCACTTCTAAGACAAAGACACCTTCCATTCAAAACATCCTAGAGGTTAAGGTTGTAATCAAAGATAATGGGTATAGAGACTATAAAATGAAAAAGAGTGCCTTTGTGATAGGAGAGTTACCTCAATCTCCTAGATCTCATGGGAAAGCACAACCAATCGACACAACATCTCAGGCCTTCAAAGGAGAAGCTACCACCTTCAAAAAGTGGGGAGACCTAAGCAAAGAGGTGGTAGATGAGAAAGATGCATCAAGCCTATTATATCAAGATGAAAGGTCTGTGCTAGATCTCCCCATGGAGGAAAGTAACAAAGGTCTTCAATTAATGTTTTGCTGGGGCTATAAAAAAAATGAGAAACTTGGGAAAAATGACAACAGTTTGTTTGAACCCATTTTTCCTGAGAAGTTCCCTAATAATTTTGGCCTTGGATGTACCCCTACAAATTTAACCATACTTGGCAAGGGTGCTATAGTTAAAATAGTCAAAGCTTCCCCATTGGTACCTGTATCAATTACTTATCCTTTTGAGGACTGGGTATGTGTAGGATCATCATGGAAAAAAAGGCCCTTAAGTGGTGATGAAAATTCATAAAAATAAGAGTTAGGCAACTTGACGTAAAAAATTGAATAAGTTATCTATATTATTTCAAAAATATGTAACAATAGAATCTATAGCAAATTGAATGAAGTTTCTAAACTATTAGGTTTAATTTTTTTTTTTTTAAATCTATTTGGTGAAAATTTGAAATTTCAATGCAATAGTACTAAATTTGAGGAAAAAATAAGGAGTAGGTGCGTCTAACCACCCTAACCACAATAAAATGATAATATTTTTTTTATAAGATTTCAGATATAAGTAGATGACTCATGTCCTGATGTGATGCATATTTTTTTGTAATTTTCTTCCAAGTAAATAATTAATTATGAATTTTTTATTACAACTTGTAAAAATATAAAACTGTATGTCCGACCACCTTAACTTGGTCAAAACTTCATGAAATTCATTTTTTTTAATCCTATAGTATGCAAAGCATAGAATGTACATGTTTTAGATCCAAAAAATGATACCATTTGAAAGCTATAAATGTTTTTCAATCATCCTATCAATCGGACTTTAATCATAATTCAAATATAAAATGAATAATAATTATTTATTAAATTGAAAGTGAAAAATAATTTATATTGGTGGAAAGATGAGAATCTCCTTTAAAAACCCTTTTCGTTTCATCAATTTTGGGTAAAAGAAAGTCATCCGCCACATACCCTACACACACCCATCATATCACCACTTTTTGGCCCATCATGATCCTACACATACCCGACCCCATCTCTAATTTACCCATGCTATTTGAGGATTCCTCCCTTTTTATTATCACCACCATGTCTTTCAAGTTGAGTAACCAAACCATTGAACTAAAGCTTATTTACCCCAAACTATTAGACTATGACCAACTAGGACCACTGATCTTAGACACATTCAAAAACAATGAGGCTCTCTCAGAATCCATGGGCCCAAGGGATACTCTACCAGATGGAGTTCAAAAAGTATGGTTTGATATTGAGCTGGACACACATGCGTACAATGGGGAAACGATTGAATCTCTTAGTCACAAAATTGAAATCTAAGAGTAACGTCTCAATCTTTAATTGAAAACCACATTGTGGCACTTTCTGATAAAAAAATAGTAAAAACAAAGGACATATCCAATGGTGAAAACCTCTCTAAGGCACCAAAGGATGAGGGATTCAATATTCCCCTTAGTGCTATCCATCAGGAAAAATTAGTAGTACTAGTAGAAAAATGCAACCATGTCAATCTAGAAACTGAAGAAACACCACACATCACTTTCTATGTAGAGTCACTTTTGACTAAAGAACAAGAAAAGCTAGTGGCATTTCTAAAAGAAAGAAAAGTAAATATTGCATGGTCCTATGTTGACATGCCAAGCCTAGATCTAGAGGTAGTCGTCCATCATCTAGCTATATATCTAGGGGAAAAACCAGTGAGACAAAAATCGAGAAAGATGCATCCGTAGATCACATTACTTGTCAAATTTGAGCTACAAAAACTCCTTGATGCTAGCTTCATATGACCCATTGATTATCCTGAATGGGTTTCCAACCTTTTACCTATTTCCAAACCCACTATGGGCATCTGGATCTGTACCGACTTTAGGGACCTGAACAAAGCATGCCCTAAGGATTATTTCCCTCTTCCTAATATAGAAATGATTGTAGATCTAATGGCAGGGAACAAAATGCTATCATTAATGGATATATTTTCAAGGTACAACCAGATTATGATTGTAAAAGATGACCAACACAAGACATCGTTCACCAATCCATGGGACACCTACTATTGGAATATGATGTCATTTAGGTTAAAGAACAAAACAATAACATACTAAAGGGCTATGACTCTAATTTTCCACGAGATGATCCACAAATATGTAGAGGACTATGTGGACAAAATACTATCCAAATCAAGAAAACATCAAGATCAAATATCAACACTGTGCCCAATCTTTGACAGACTAGAAGAATATAAAGTATGACTCAATCCTAAGAAATGTGCCTTGGGTGTACAATCAGGGAAGCTCCTAGGGTATATTGTATCAATGAGGGGAATCGAGATAGACCCAACAAAAATCAAAGAAATCCTTGAAATGGAAGCACCACGAATGTTGAAGTAGTTGAGGGGTTTGCAGGGAAGGCTCCAATCCATTCACAAATTCATAACACAGTAAGTAGATAAAACTATCTCATATTCTCATTTTCTCCACAAAGGGGTAGCATACAAGTGGGATGCAAAATGCAATCAGGCATTCAATCAAATCAAGGAATACTTGTTAACATTGCTAGTATTCATGCCACCAATCCAAAAAAAACCATTGATGAACTCTACATATCAACTACGACAATAGCACTTGGAGCTCTCAAAGCACAACTTGATGAAACGAGGAAAGAAAGAGTCATTTACTATATCAATAGAACCTTGGTAGGAAATAAGCTAAACTACACATTTATTGAGAAATCTTGTCTTATAGAAGTGCTTTCCTCAAAAATTTAGGCACTACATGATGGCTCATCAAATAAAGCTCATCGCCAAGATAGACCCCTTAAAATATCTACTTTCCAAAGCAATGCTTACAAGACGAGTGGCTAAGTGGGTCATGATATTGAAAGAATATGAAATTGAATATGTGGAATGAAAAGCCATCAAGGGATAGGTAATTGCAAATCAACTGGCCAAAGCACCTATATATTCAGAAGACCCATTAGTATCAAAATTTCCAGTTGAGTCAATTTTCAACCTAAGTACAGCAGACCATTAGAAGGTATACTTTGATGGATCATATACACAACATGGATTAGGAGTAGAAATACTCTTTATCACACCACAAGGGGATTGTATTCCAAAATCATACAGGTTATCTTTTCCTTGTACTAATAACATCACAAAGTATGAGGCTCTTGTCATAGGGCTTTGGATTATAGTACAATGGAAAATCATGGCACTCAAGGTTTATGGAGACTCACAACTGATTATCAACCAAGTCAACCATGAATACCAGACTAAGGATGAAAAGCTTACCCCATACAAAAAATTGGTGGAGGATCTCAAGGAGTTCTTCATCGACAAAACATTTGAGCAGATACCACAGGTAAACAATAGAGCAGCTAACACCATGGCTACAATTAGATTATTGTTGGATATCCCGTGAAATGTCCCTAAACATGAATTCCTTGTAGAGTAGCTTCTTGTATCAATATTCGAGGTACCAGAATCTGAGTTCATGTGAAAAATCATTGGTCCCGATGATCCTTGGTACCATGATATACTCACCTACTTGAACATAGTAGTCCTCCCCATCAACATCACCATGAATCTCGAGAAAGCCTTCATTAAAAAGTCATCCTGATTTGTCATCTTAGGTGACACCCTTTATTGTAGGAGTATTGAAGGAACTCTATTGCGATACCTTAACCCCGAGGAAGCTTTGACTGCCTTGTATAAGAGCGAATTTTCACCCTAGGTGTAATTCCCCTTTTTTCCTTATTACACTTTAGAAAACCTAAGACAAAGGCTTAATTCACGTAAGCCCACTGATGGCAGTCCACTTGGCGCCTATTTTCTGTGTCGGTGGATGCATTTCTGTCGCTGACGCCTGTGCGATGTGCATACATCCACACAACGTGCTTACATCCTTGGTAGATTCCTATGGCTGAGCCAATAGAGGTCTTACTCTTCCCATTGGTAGTGAAGTTGTAACACCTCCTTCAACCACTTGACCCAAATATGGCCTTTTCTTTCCTCATTCCTTCATAATGAAGCCTTTGAACTTGAATTTGGAGGTTGGATAGAAGTTGGATGAATATTGGAAGAACTCGACATCAGTTCAAGCTCATTTTGCACTCACATTCTAGCATTCCAAGCATTCCAAAGCAGCAATATCACACTCCATCACATCAGTAGAGCAAGTTTGGGACCATGCTATTGCAGCAGAGGCTTGAGTTCCTCTCATTTCTCCCCCAAGTAGCCTTGAGTTTTCTTGGTGGAGGTGGTAAGCTTCCCTCTCCTCTCATTTATCATTTGGTTGAGTAGCATAGTATTATTTGTAGTGCTTGTGTTTTTATCACTTCTTTATCTCTTTTTCATTGGCTGTCCATGGAGGTGGGAAAACCTAAACGGGGGTTTGACTGAGGCAAACCCCTATGAAACCACTCCCAAAAATTATCTCTCTTATTGTGTGTAGGTGTGTGAGCTCTTTGAGGATCAGTTGGTGTACAAGTTCATTGGTGAGATTCTCCTCATCTTTATCACTTTTTCTTATTTTCTCTATAACATTAAAGATTACTTAACCTATTTAGTTACATCATTCTAGCCTTTTAGTTAAATAGCTATGATGTTAAGTCATTTTAGTGCATTGAACCTTGTCTCGGCTGTTGTCTGGTTGTATGGACTACAATGCGTTTCTGAGATTCCAATGCACCACATTGTCATCCAAAGTCTGCGCTGACGTCCTGGGGCAAAGAGCTCCCTGAGGCATAGAGTTGGACCTAAAAATGGACTCACCTAGCCCCACTTTGAAATTTATATTATAGAGTGATCACAGGACCCCAACAATCCTCATCATTCTCATCCTCATACCCTAAACATTGCACTTAGTTGAGGTAAGTTAGGGAAACTTCTCACATCTCGACCCTTTGTGACTTGGGGTCTTGTATGCAGTGGTCCCCCTCTCTTACATTTTTGGTGAACCCGACGTGAACCATTTTGGTTCCATTTTTGTGATACTGATAGTTCCTTTCCTCATACTCTAGGAGTGTTGTAGGTGTGAGTGTTGTGAGGCTGTCGCCTTGCAACCCAACCTACGATCCCTAGGTGGCATAGTTGGAAGGATCCAAAGGTATTGCATGATGAAACCTTAATTGGGTCACTGCCTTATCCATTAACCTTTACAAATTATGTGAAAGTACTGTCTAGTGTGTGTAATGGATTCATTCCTGCATCAAACTATCCCCTCTGAGCAGCCTAGAGAGAAAAGTGTTGGCATAACCTTTACTTCATAGGACTTGCCGATAGGCTTTAATAAGGAACCATCTCCTCTCTATATTCCTACATGAATTAATGGAAACATCATAGCCGGTGTTCTTGTTGATCCAACGTCACAGGTGAACATAATAACAGAGGAGACCATGCTTATAATTTTTTTACATAAGGATGGATACAATGCTCCTAAAATTTTCATTCGCACACACGACGACCTTTCCATACCCCCTTTAGGAAGTATTGCCCTGTTAGTCTTGGTCAGACCTAAGACCATGAATCTCTTGTTTGATATCATTCCTGGGTCCGAACTCTTCTATGTAAAGTTGGGTATCCCTTGGTTAGTAGTGATGAACGTGGTACCCTCCATTGTGCATAAATGTCTAAAATTTATCCACTGAGGTTCCATACATGTGATCCATGACACCGGCTATCGACCATCGGTCACACATGGTAGCTACTCCCTGGATCACCCATGGCTTGCACCTTGGGTCCCCTTTCACCTAGGATGGAACTTTTACACAAGACATATTAAAATTATAAGGAAGGACATATGAGGCCAAAAGTGAGGTACCCTCCCTTTCCTTATGCTATCTCACATAGGGCCTACTTGAAGGCTAGCAGTGATGCTATTAAGGCTCAGAGGAGGAAAGAAGAGAAGCGGTATCATGACCCTCCTTCTTCCTCTTCTGCTACCTAACCTAATGCTTCTTCTCGCTTAGCTATGGTACCCTTGAGTTTTGCTCCTAATTTGTAGGAAATTCCTTTAGTGCCCTCTTAGCGAAATCTTAAGCGTCCTGCGTTTGAGCTTCATGTTCTTCCGATAGAGCCTAGGCCCACCCAATATGATAGGAAGAAGACCTCCTGGGGAGAGTCCTCCTCATCTCGACCTCCATGGCCTCATACTACTCCTACTCCTAAGGAAGTGAGCAAAAAGAGGCCCGCTGTTGGGGCTCTCAAGTCAACTCCTCCTGCCACTCCTCAACCTGCTCCCCCTGCTCCTATATAGGAACCCATTCCTCCATGTGAAACGGCCGCAGTGGATGTCCCTGTGGTCGAGCAAGAAAATATTGTCCCTTTGCAAGATACGAATTTTAACTCTAAGAGCTATAGGAACCGCCTTGCATGAGAGTGCAAGCACCGATGAAAGGATCTTCTGCCCAAGCAGGCCACTTTGCAATAGAAGGAAGAAGAAATGACTGCCCCCACTTCGGTGAATTCTACAGCATCCTCCTCCCCCTTTCCTGCTATGTCCCTTCTTTCTAATCTACTCTCAGCTTCCGTTGTGAGCACAAAAGCACCTAACCCTAATTGGGTACAAGTGTTTATCACTCCCTCAACAGAGCCACCTTTGCTGATGTCCATTCCAGATATTTGGTCCTTCCCAAAGCTTGTGGATATGGTTAACACTTCAGTCATATCCATTGTTGTTCTGTCCTCTTCCTCCTCTACACCTCTAGCTTCATCTATGGGGAGTTCATCTCCTCCTAAGAAAAAAGGGGCAGGGGCTAGTCCTTCCTGTGATAAGGGACGTAGGAAGAGCCTACCTTCATAAGGTGGCCCTATGATGACTTGTTTCGTCCTTGTGATAGAATCGGTCTCGTCTTCTCCTGAGTTTTTCACTACTCCCAAATCACTCGATGAGCCTAGTGGTGGATCTCAGGCACAACCCATCCCATTCGCTGAAGACATAACACTCCCATGGGGTGCATGTTCAACTCTGTGGATGAGGTCCTGACCCTATCGACAATCTTTGCAAAGTCACTGACTTTGACTCCACAAGAGCTCGGTGGAGAGGACCTTGAGGGGTCGTTTTCCTTGGCCCTTTTTGTGGGAGGGTCAGATTCCCCTCCTCTTAACATTCCACCCTTATAGGCTTGTCCTCCTTCCCCTTACAAGGATCTAGACTAGGAAGTGGATGACCTCTTGGATGATTAGTGTTAGAGGAGGTCCCCTTTTTCTTGATCTTGTGTGTGTGTTTTGTGATGTGTTCCCCCATACTCATGCTATGTGTGCTTGGATGATCCTCGTCATCCTTGTTGGTGCTTAGATATAGGCGTGGTTTTTGTCTCGTAAACCTTCTTCTATTTGTGTCATCATTCTTCTGTGTTTGTGCTTGACTTTCAATAAATTGGGGACGATGCAAAGTGTTGGGGGCATTTAGGCTTCCCTTCCATGTTGACCCTATTTTTTTTATTTTTTTAACTTTGTTTTCTATGCATTCTTCTTGATCTGGTTGGGGATTGATGATCTTTCACCTTTTATTGCGGTTAGCTACTATTATATGAGCTCGAATAGATCTGACCCCTCTAAACCAGATCCTCCTGTGCCCTTTGGTTGTATTTTTCACTTTTTCTTTATCTTTCTCTCTTCTTTGCTTGAGTTGTCCCTCCTATGTGTGGCAACATTATTTAACACTTCGAATTTTAGAAAATGAATTCGCAGCCAACTAATCTTTTCTTGAAAGTCCTCACAACACCTTTCCCTTGGAAGCGCATTCTCAACTTGGAACCCTAACGGAATGTGTTTCCTTCATCACAGGTTCATAAAGAAAGGAATTGGAGACCTTCCTCCGAAGTGGGAACTACTTTGAATTCCCCTCACATGGGGGCATGACCTTCCTTTCAAATTCCTTGATGAAGTGAACATCTTTTGAAAGGATCCCTTGATGAAGAATCGCTCTAAGGTGGTGAGTCTTGAATTGCATGTCCCTTGATTGGACCCCCTCTCTAGTCTGGGGGCAGCCTGACTATACTCGTTCTATTCGTCCTTTAGTGTCTAGCTTGTGGGAAGGCTGACTAGACCTCACTTTTTAAACTGTGTGTCCCTTGAGTGGACTCCTCTCCTTTTGAAGGGTTCCCAAGGGGCCCCTTTGAAAGTCTTTTGGTCTACGTGACCAACTTCTTTTTAGACATTTTCTATCTACTTGTGGGTAGACATGTCGCCGCTCTTAGATGCATTCTATCTGTGGGTAAATGCATTGATGCTTTAGACATTTTTAATCTCTGGGTAGGCATCTCCCTGCTCTTAGATGTGTTCTATCTGCAGGTAGATGCATCAACGCTTTAGACATGTTCTATCTGTGGGTAGGTATGTCACCACTTTTAGATGTGTTCTATTTGCAGGTAGACGCATCAATGCTTTAGACATGTTCAATTTGCAGGTAGACATGTTGCTGCTCTTAGATGTGTTCTATTTGTGGGTAGATGCATCAATGCTTTAGACATGCTCTATCTATAGGTAGGCATGTCTCCACTTCCCGACTTTGTGAAGTATGCTTCCTTGGGGCTTCCTCCATATGAGAGATCTTGGGGATTGCCTCCTTCTAGGTTTGGGGGCCTCAAACGCACTTTGTTGTTCAAACTTCATAGTTTTGAGCAGCTATGGAGTCCTTTGTTTGCCTTATATCTTCGAGTTTGCCAGATTACAATTTGCTTCCTTGACTGTTCAGGTATACCTTTCTAACCCTACTCTCTTCTTGATCTACTTTAATGAGCACTCATTAGTACTTGTGCTTGCTAAAGTGGGGGAAAAATGTATAAGAGAGAATTTTCACCCTAGGTGCAATTCCCCTTTTTTCCTTATTACACTTTAGAAAACCTAAGACAGAGGCTTAATTCACCTAAGCCTACTAATGGCAGTCCACTTGGTGCATGTTTTGTGTGTCGGTGGAGGAATTTCTATCGAGGATGCTTGTGCGGAACACAAACATTCATGCAACACATTTACATCCTTGGCAGATTCCTGCAACTGAGCCAATAGAGGCGTTACTCTTCCCATTGGCAGCAAAGTTGTAACGCCTCCTTCGGCCACCCGACCCGAATATGGCTGTTTCTTTCCTCATTCCTTCATAATCAAGCCTTTGAACTTGCATTTGGAGGTTGGATATAATTTGGATGAATATTGGAAGAACTCTACATCACTTCAAGCTCATTTTGCACTCACATTCTAGCATTCCAAGCATTCCATAGCAGCAATATCATACTCCATCACATCAGTAGAGCAAGTTTGGGACCACACCATTGTAGCAGAGGCTTGAGTTCCTCTCATTTCTCCCCCAAGTAGCCTTGAGTGCTCTTGGTGGAGGTGGTAAGCTTCCCTCTCCTCTCCTCTATCATTTGGTTCAGTAGCATAGTATTGTTTGTAGTGCTTGTGTTTTTATCACTTCTTTATCTCTTTTCCATTGGCTGTCCATGGAGGTGGGAACACCTAAATAAGGGGTTTGACTGAGGCAGAACCCTATACAACCACCCCCCAACATTCTCTCTCTTGTTGCATGTAGGTGTGTGAGCTCTTGGAGGATAAGTTGGCGGGCGAGTTCATTGGTGAGATTCTCCTCATCTTTATCAGTTTTGCTTATCTGCTTTATAATGTTAAAGATTACTTAACCTATTTAGTTACATCATTTTGGCCTTTTAGTTAAATAGCTAGAATGATAAGTCATTTTAGTCCGTTTAACCTTGTCTTGGCTGTTGTTTGACCGTATGGACTACAACGTGTTTTTGAGACTCCAACGTGCCGCATTGTTGTCTGAATTCTGCACTGTCATCCTTGAGTAGAGAGCTCCCTGAGGCATAGATTTGGACCTAAAAACTAACTCAGCTAGCCCCACTTTGAAATTCAGATTGTAGAGTGATAGCAGGACCCCAACAATCCTCATCATTCTCATCCTCATACCCTAAACATTCCACTTAGCTGAGGTAAGTTAGGGGAACCTCTCGGATCTCGACCCTCTGTGACCTGGGGTCTTGCATGCAGTGGTCCCCCTCTCTTACATGCCTTAATAGAGGTACAAAATGGTATTTTTGGTTCACATTCTAGTGGTATGACCTTGGCCACGAAATTGCTAAGGACTGGGTACTATTGGCCTATGATGGAGAAAGAAGCCCATCACTATGTTTGAAAGTGGATGCAATGCAAACAACATGGAGACCTCATCCATGCATCGGATCAAGAGCTTCATCCAATTGTCACACCTTGGCCCTTTTAACAATGGGGGCTCAATCTCATTGGAAAAATCACACCCACATCATCTAATGGACACAAGTTCATTATCACCACCATAGAGTACTTCATGAAGTGGGTGGAATCCATCCCAATGACCTACATCACAAGGAAGCAGATCTCCAAATTCATCCTAAACTACCTCATTTGTTGTTACGATGTCCCACAAGCCCTTATCTTAGATAATGAGACACCTTTCAAAAAATAGGATTTTCACGAGCTATGTCAAAAATTCAATACCCAACATCACTTCTCCACTTCATAATACCCCTAAGGTAATGACCAGATTGAGGCTTCTAATAAAACCATCCTAAAAATTCTCAAGAACATTGAAGTTGCTCGCATTTGGCACCTAAAACTAAATCCTGCCTTATGGGCCTACTGAATGAGTATCCACATGCCTACATGTGCAACACCCTTCTCTATGGTCTATGGATCAGAAGCCATCCTTACCATTGATATCGAGCTCCCATCCTTAAGAATATCTTTGGAGAATCTCATTACTGATGAAGAATATCAGGTGTCATGGTTGAATGAGCTAGAACTATTGGATGAGAATCACATGGATGCTTTGAAGCACCTACAGGTCTATCAAAGCCATCTCAAAATGAGCTATAATAAGAAGATCAATAGTTAGTCATTTCAAGTTGGAGAGCTTGTGTTGAAAGAAAATTAGAAGAATGTACCAAATCCAGATAGCAAGGGGAAATTTGAACCCAATTAATTTGGACTTTTGTCGTCACTACAAGTTACAAATCATGAGTATATTAGCTATCCACACCTGAAGGTGAGCCTTTGTAGGAGCCCATCAATAACTACCATCTAAAAAGAATTTATGCTTAGGCTTGCAAGGTGTAAATAAAAAATCCAAAAAAATAAAAACATATAAAAAATCCAAAAAAATTAGAAAAAGGATTAAAAACAATAAAGAAAAAAATCATCCTCTAGTGAAAACCACTTCGGTGCAACACTTTGGGCAAGTACCTTGGTGAAAACCTGGCAAATAGGTGCCTTGTATAAATAAGCACTTTCCATCTACCATCGATTCAGTAGATTGTTCTACATCACCTACCATCGCTTTCCATCGCATTCACCCATCACATTCCATTGATCTTGCCATTACCCATCCACATTCCAATCATAGCTCAATCCTTTGTTGGTATCATGCTCCATCCTAGAACTACTTGGCACATTCCTAAGGTCAGTTTGTCCTGCCTGTATCAGAGTAGTATATTGCATCATGTTGGGGGAAATCTCCTATACCTCCATTGGATCAGATTCATGTATATTCTTGAAATCTTCCTTGAAACATCAAAAAATCCAAAAATAGGTCAAAAATAGAAAAAATAAAAAACAAAGTCTTCATGTCAAACTACATCATCTCCGAGCTTGAACGTAGGCAAGGCTAATCATTGATCAACCCCCAAGACATTAGGTCAGTCCTTTAGGAGTTCCTCATAATAAATTGGAAATCCACACATGTTCATATCTCATCAATAAATGAGTCTGTGTCAGTCAAACTACATGGTCTCTGTATGTATAACATAGGCAAGGCTAATCTTTGATCAACCCTCGAGGCCCCTAGGATAGGTCTTTAGGTTAGGTTCTTGGTTAAAATCTCATAAAACACAAAAACTTTAGAAAATTGGAAAATCAAAACATTTGTAAAACATCTCAAAAATCCAAAAAATAGCCTCAAAACATTTCAAAATAACAAAAACATTCAAAAAACACAAAATCATCCATCTCATTCCACTTTCACTCACAATAAACATCCACTCACAATAAATCATTCAACATCTCCACCCTCTGGCAAAATAATAAAAAATAAGTATAGAAAATTAAAAATGAAAACTCAAATGTTAGGGTCTTAAGACTAGGTTCATAGGTAAACAAGTTGGTCAACTCTTGGTATCAATAGCCCATCATCCCATTGGTCTCACAATTATTTGATAAAATCATGTCCTAGGATGCATACTTCCTACAATGGACATCAATATCAAACATCATTGTAGTTTAGTCTTGGCTAGAGGTATGAAGAACATTGATTTGTTTGTGTACTTGATCTTTTCTTTAGATTTATCTTAGTGCGCCCATTCCAATGGCCTCTCGATGATGTCTAATCAAAATGATTTAGAGATAAAGGAATGGGGCATTGATCATTATATTTTGTTTGTTGTGCTTGTTGGATATTCCTATAATATGACCTTGGTCATACTAATTTTGTTCGGTTTGTAGGGAGGATGTTTTGGATGCCTTGTTGACTATTATATTGGGAGGTTTTTCCTTTCTGTGCTTTGGTCTGAGAAGTTTGAAATACCCAAGCTACATTCTAACAAGATTTTGTATGTCAGGTGTGAAAGAGAATACTCCTTTTTGTTTTTTGAGCCAAATTCCATTGTACTAGATACCACACCATCCTGGTTGTTGATACCTTGATGCATCATATCTATGTGTGTTATCAAACATAAGGAAAGTTATGATCTTTACATCCCCAATCCCTAGATAAGCAATACATCATCATCATTCATCATCATATCTAATAAATTCTCTACGACTCATAGACTTGTTGGACTTTTGCATCTTCTCAAAATCAATGGTTGATCCCTCTCATTCTTCTATCCTCTTTCACGCTAACATGCTATCATGACATGCATCCATTTTGCATTCATAAAATGTTAGCATACCCATCCTGTATACTCATACATATCATCATAATAGGAAACATCATTCATCTCACATGCATTGCATCATCATTTAAGACAATTAAGATAATATAGATTTGTTATTCTCAACATCTTCATTCATCTCATTTGCATTGTCATTATTATATAGATCTATTAGTCTAACCATCCATACATCCATCTTGACCCTCTTTGTCACAAGATCAAATTGAACTTTTTTCCCGATCTCTTGAGGGGGCAGTGTACCAATGTACTTCTTTTCGCTAAGGCATTCGAAAAATTAGAAAATTTTCAAACTTTGATCTCAACAAGGTTATTCTTTGAACCAAGATAGTAGGTACATTGCTTCAAAGAGGGGAAAATGTAGACATGCAAAAAATCCTAACTAACATAGTGCATCTAATTCCGATCAATTATCATCAAATTCTTCTATTAATCAAATAAATCAATTTATTAGATAAATTCACTATTGTCCATCATGTTTAATTAAATAAATCAATTTATTTAACTAAATCCCCAAAGTCTTCTTAGTTGATTAAATAAATCAAATATCATAAACTCACTAACCCACTCAAAGTTAATTAAATTCTGAATTAATTAACTTTAATCACCTTCTAATCATCGTTAATAAATTCTCTAGCTTTTAACTCCCCATGAGTTAAATCAACCCCTAATTAACTAACCCACTTGCACATGAAAATAGTTTCTTTTAATTAACTAATAACCTCATTTATCCTCTCAAAAGCATATTCTAGGGAGTATTCCTTCAATAACTCCCTTTATTTCACTTTCTTACCCAAACAATTTCCCTCCAAAACATCTCAACCACATTCATTTAATGTCTTTTACACATGCATTAATCTCTCTCAAACCCTTCTTACATCTCAACCACATGCATTAACTATGCACATTCTCCAAAATTTGCTCCACCTTCATCCATTAGCCATGTGACAAGTGTCACAATCTCATTGGATCTCCTTTAGTCCCACATTCCTCCCATCTTTCCATTCTTCAACCCTTCAACCTATAAATAGAAGCCACTTCTACTTGAAATTCATCCAGAATCTTGTGCATTTTCACTATAGGAAATTTCATCTCCATCACTTGTATCTTTGCATCTTCATCATTGGAATCTTATCAAGGGGGTGGGAAAGAGCATCCTTTCCACATCAAAGGAGCACCTACTCCCACTATGGGATAGGATATGAACATGATTGTATATGCTTTTAATTGATTCTCTTTGATATTTCATTATTTTGTTTGCATATCTAGTATGTTTAGATATCTCATAGGAGTGCTTGATTTGGTTTGCTTAATTTTCTAGCAAGACTAATGTTTGTTTGTCTTTGAAGCAAAGTGTAGAGTTAGTGCTTACATATAGATCTGGAAGATTTTTTTTAGGGTATTCATCTCCTCTTTTCTGATAGCCACATCAATGTTGTTGGCCCACCATAATCTTCATTTTCTTTGGAGCATGCTTTACATAAGTATTCACAAGATCTTGGATTGACATAGTTAATTTTTGACATGTGGACATGTGAACAGTTTTCAGAGACACACACCATTTGGATTTGGATTATGTCATCACCCATATTTTTGGATTGGCTTCTCAAATCATCAATGGATCTATTTCTTCCTAAGGGGAGAAATGGTTTTTGTAGGCACTAGATCATATTCGATCTTTAGACATGTTCACCATTGGTATAGGAGCTACTTCTTTATGGGGGGATTCATATCCTCATTTTCTCTCTTCTATCAAGTGGACATACATTGTACTTATGTGACCGAAGTAGTCCTTGGGGGTCACATTGAGTCCTCCTATCCTTCTCCTTCGCCTTCTTTGACTTGCAAATTTTTCTTTTTCTCTCTTTTGGAAAAGGTTTTCCCATGTGGTTTTCTCCTTTTCTCTAGTTGTGAGAGATTTCATTTGTATGTACATTGAAACCTAACATGGCCTTGTACCAAGGACCCATTCATGCTTTCATGCATCCATCCTTGAATTATTTGTATGTTTCTTATTCTTCCTAAGTTTTAATTAAGGGGGGGTGGGGTTTGGTGTAATTAAATATTTTAAAATTACACTTTATTAAGTTTACTTAGGTCCTAATTAGGTTTTTCTTTTAGGGTTTTCCATATTGCTTGATAAAGGAAAATTATCTCATGTAATTCATTATTCCCAATAATGTTATTTGCACATCTCTATGAAAATTGCTCTTGCATTTTTTATTTTCTCCTTGTAGAAGGGTAATCCAAGTTTTGTAGGTGATCTTGGTTTTATGGAGTTTATTGGAAACTCTTACAGGGAACCACTTCTATAATTAAAGAAGGGAATTTCCCATCTTCTAGGTTCCCTTTCTAAGAAAAAATTCTTTATAAGGTGTCATCCACCTTGTAAATCATATTTCATGGTTCCACCATCCTTGGAAAGTGTGTCTAGGAACTTAAGGTGTATCGACAAAATATTTTGTAATATTAATTGTCACCATTATGGATGTAGGAGCATCCATGGCATAGTGGCTATCCTATGTCAACAAAAAGTTGTTTGATTTTAATTGCAATTTTTGATGTGAGTTGAATTTCATCTTTTTTCTTATGAAATTCATATTTTGGATGTGGAATTGGATGTTATGCCATGTTAAAAATTTGAATTTGAAATTTGGATTAAATTTGAAGAAGTCGAGATAAGAGGAGATAGTGGAGAATATGCTTTGAAAGCAAAAAATCTAGAAAAAGCAATGGAGGCATGGGTTTCTGAGAGAATTCAACTTGTAACCCCAAATTTTAAATTCCAAAAATCCTAAAAAAAGGGATCTTGAAGGTGGACACCAAGATTGGGAAAATTGATTTTTTATTTATTTATGAAAGCAAGAAAGCCATTAAAGCATTGCCTTCCATATTTGACAAGTCTAGAAGTTTGAAAAGATTATTATATTCATTTTAATTGATAAATTTTAATTTCATTGGATATTCCTTGAGATGGGTTTTGATTTTCCTAAAAGTGGGTTGGAATGAAAGGAAATTAAATCTAAACTAATTCACATTTCATTTCATTTAGATGATAGCTTGTGTAAAAGAAAATCAATTTCAATTTGAAAGAAGTTTTTCCAGATTACAGAGGAAGATATAGAGAGGGTGTAGCATACCTCCAAGAATGGTTTTGATGATTTTTTATAGATTGGAGATATTTTTTAGTGGCATAAACATCACTGGTAATTGCAAATTTAAGAGTTGTGATTATTGGGATGATGCAAGAAGTTGGGTCCACAAAAAGCTCAAAAAGTGGAAGTGTTTTTGCTGTTTTTCAGAATTTGTCACACTTGGATTGAAAATTTGAGGTACTTACACAATGAATCTTAAAAAAAGTCAGCAATATGAAATTTATGATTTTGAATCTAGTTTCCAAATATGTAATTAATTCAAATGCCCAGATGATAGAAATTAAATTTTGATAGGGATGCATAAAAACCACTTTTTAAAATCCTATTTTTTTACCATACCATGCACGTGTACAAGCACCACCTTTTGAACCAAATAAAATTATTTTTCTAATTCCTTTTGGGGAAAGAGAGCTAACAACATGAAGATTGATGAAGAATTTTTTTTGCAATTTTTTTTTGAATATATTTTTTCTATTGAATTTTTATTGGCCTTAATTGTTGTTTTTAAAAATCAACGTGTACGAACAACATAATTTGACCTAAACTAAAATTTTTTTGATTTTTTTTCCATTGTGTAGAGAATTGTCTAAAGATTGATGCCATATGATTTTTTTTACAAGAAACTTAACCAAAAAAAGGTATTAAAAAACAAAAAAAACTTGATATTTGAAGTTTAAGGACTAGTTTTCTTATAAATTAATTAAAAAATAATGAATATAATCAAATATTAATAAAAATTATATATTTGGAAACTTGACATCGTGTTCTCTAATGGGTTTTTAATTTTATAGATTAATTCAGAAAGAAAGTCCATCAACCATATTGCCAAAGTTGGACATTCTTCTTCAATTTGTCTTAGTTTTTTAGTTGCAAGTCAAAGGCTAAGGGTCAAGTTTCCAAGCCACTACTATATTCAGTTTCATTTTCCAACAAACATTTGTTGAAATTTCAACAAACTCTCATCGGAACACTAACAAACCACTGCAAAAAATTTCATCAGAATATTTTCATTGCTTTACCGACACACCTCGAAATGTCGAACTCACAACGTGAATTTGTCAGCATTCGCCATGGTACAAGTGTGCTAATGTTCATTGAACTTCCGATGAAATGGATGTCACTTTATCGATGAATCATAGCTAGAAAATAAGTGGCGAAAATCAACAAGAACATCGAAAAACCACTAGAATATCGTCGAAATAGTGACGAAATAGAAAATTCATAACGTTGGTCATTTTGTTGGAGCTATAGCAAGTTCGTCGATCGCTTTTTGATGTTTCATTGTTCTTATTCGTTGAAATGTTGACAAAACTATGCAATTTAAAAAAAAAGTAATTATCTGGTATAAAGCTAAATAAGATGATTTGCAGCCTCAATTGCCACATCATGTAATCTTGTTAGCAAGACATTTTCAAACCTTGGGCAATCCTTTTATTTGGGCCTTTTCCAACATTCATTAAGCACCCGCTAAGACATCTTGTAGTTTCCTTGACACTCTAAGTCTCTCCAACAGTTATTTTGTATCTTTGCTATCAATAGATCATATATTGCTAAGATGTCCTATAGTTTCATCGGTGTTATGAGTCTCCTCGAGAGTTATCTCTTCAGTCTTAAGTATATCGCTATAACTCCCACCGATGCAAACTAATCACTATGACTCTGCAAGTCGGGAAGACATTCCTCAACTTACTCCAGAGATATGTATCTTGCCGAGATATTTTGTTCATTCTTTATCGACAAGATCCCCAAGCCAATCCTGCCAGTCTATTTTCTTCGTCAATTCTGATCGCTAAGACATAATGATTTTCTTGCCAATGGAACTACACATGGTATGGATTTCATATCTCTCTCCGCTGAAGTCTATCTCACTGATGAATTTCTTCATTGGTGAAACCATGAATCATGTATTTTCGATGATCATTCCCTCCAAACATATAGCCAAGTCTGTTACTAATACAATTATGTCGGTGTGACATAGAGGGTCAATAGGACTCCTTGAACTCATCCTGGTAACACTATCCTACTGACAAAATCCTCCTTTGCTTCATTGGCAATACCAAATGAATGTCTTGAGATGACTTTAGGAATGTTACTTAGATAGCTCCAGTCTGGCTGACATATTTACTTGTGCTTTGAGTAGTAAGACATATATAAGCTCAATATGACTTCTCACTATCACCCCGATGATTATTATCTAGCTGACAGGATCAATAGATTATATCTCGCTAAGATGTCCTGTAATTTCACCGACATTATGAGTCTCCTCGAGAGTTATCCCTTCAGTCTTAAGTATATCTCTATAACTACCACCAATACAAACTTATCACTGTGACTTTGTAAGTCGAGTAGACATTCCTCAACTTACTCCAAAGATATGTATCTTTTCGAGATATTTCGTTCGTTCTTTATCGACAAGATCCCCAAGCCAATCCTGTTGGTCTATTTTCTTTGTCAATTTTGATCGCTAAGACATAATGATTTTCTTGCTGATGGAACTACACATGGTATGAATTTCTTTTCTCTCTCCATTGAAGTCTGTCTCACCGATGAATTTCTTCATTGATGAAACCATGAATCATGTCTTTTCGATGATCATTCCCTCCAAACATATAGCCAAGTATCTTACCAATAAAATTCTGTTGGTGTGACATAGAGGGTTGGCAGGACTCCTTGAACTCATCCCGGTAACACTATCCTACTGACAAAATCCTCCTTTGCTTCATCAGTAAGACCAAATGAATGTCTCGGGCTAACTCTAGGAACTTTACTCTGATAGCTCCAGTCTGGCCGAAAAATTTACTTATGCTCTGAGAAGTAAGACATATATAAGCTTGATATGACTTCTCACTATCACCCCGATGATTATTATCTAGCCGATAGGATCTATTTGTCTTTTGAGATTGTGAATTGCATCTTCCCAATGTGTATCCTCAAATGAGATTTTATTGGTATGACATTCCTGACCTCTTGCCGATATACTGAAAGAAGATATGCATTAGTATAAAATGATTTATGGATCAGAGAGACCCATATCATCTTATTTCGAGATGATTTATACATTCAAATGCTCAGGGTCAAGTGAATTTTATAGGACCAAATGATAAAAACTAACTAAAACATAGGAAAATATGTTATGAAAAGCGGATTCTTATACTTATGGTATGGGCTTCTTAGGAAACTAATGAGTATAGACAACCATAATGAGTATAGATAGGCATGTGAACTGTTTGACAGAATTCCTCAAAGAAATGTTGTCTCATGGACTGCAAGGATTGCAGGATATGCACAAAATAGATTTGTTCAAAAGGCTTTAGAAATTTTCAAGCAAATGTAATTGGCTGGTGTAAAGAAAAATTTGGCAACCTTTGTGAGAATCCTCCCTTCCTGTGCCAAAAGGGGAGCTTTGGAACAAGGTATGGACATCCATCATAACATAATGGAAGGGGGACATTTTTCAAATATTATAGTTGGAAATTCTCTAGTAGACATGTATTCAAAATGTGGAAGTATAGATAAGGCACGTGAACTATTTAATGGAATGGCTTAAAGAGATGTCATCTCTTGGAATACAATGATTGTAGGATATGCTAATGATGTTTCAATAAATTCTCCCCATCCATTTGTATGCAATTGACATGTGGTTACTTTTGTTATCTCTTATGTGCATAAACAACTATTTTGCATGTGTGTACTTCAAAAGAAAATAACAATAAAATTATGAAGTTTTAAAGTTAGTACACAAGGATTGCAAATGATAATAATAATGGTGGTTGTATTTGAGAAGGCATTAGGGAAGAAATTTACTCTAAAATTTGTTGATAAGCCTAAAGATTTTGAAAATCTATATGCATTTATAGAGAAGGTTGAGAAAGAATTGAAGTGGGAAAGCATTACATGGAAGATCTATTTATTTAGTGGCCATTGGAATGCCAACTTCCCTAATATATGACCTCAAGAATCAATTATAAATCAATAATAGATTGAAAAGCTATATATTCTCTTTTTTGTAAGAGGATGGAATTTTGGGGTAGAAAACTTTTGGGTTCTTTCACATTATACAACAACAAAAGAGTGAGTTTTCTCTCTTCATCATATAACAAAAGATATACTATAAAAAATATGTAACTGATGTTGTGATCTAGCTAAAGATTCTTGGATGAGATATAAAGCTTCCTAATGGCTATAATTCAGGAGTTAATGCACAGTAACATGGCATTCAAACATAGGAACAAACAAGGTTTGTTGATCAAATCACTACAACCAAATATTTTTATTAAGAACTTTAGTTACCTCCTTGCTGCATATCCTATTATGAATTCCCTAAAGTACTTGGATCTTATACAATTTTATGTGCATATTCAGTTATTATAAGTCACAAATAAATTCTTTATTAACTAATCAGACAAATTTTCTACCTCTGTTTGTACTCTAGAAATGATAATTTTTTCAAAAAAATAAATGATCTACATACCTATAATCTCACAATGCTACTTATATGTTCACGATCCAAAGATTGGAAGACAATATACTCATCAATATGATTTATGAACTCAGGTCAAAAGGTGGCCTCTATTGCTTCAATATAAAATAAGAATCCAAAAGCTTGATTACCCTTGTTGAACCACTTAACTTTAGCACTTTCATCTGTATGTTTTGTTTCTACCCCCATTGTAACTGTATATAACCTCTTGTTCTTTATTATTAGCTAAACCTTAGTTTTCCATTGATGGAAGTTAAATGGAATTAGAAGATGAACTAGAACATTTGAATCCATGCTTGTTGATTGTTGCAACAAATTTAGAAGTGCAAAAAAGAAAAGATAGGAGGAAGAAGTACACACAACACAAGGCTATCCACAAGATAGTCAACTGTCCTATTGTAGCCAACCAATTAGGCCTCTTGGAGCTTTGGTTCATTAATCTTTTTCTATTCACTATCACAAAGGAAGGATTTGAGGCCTTGTAGGGCATATAATACCTATCTAAGTTTAGTGGTTTGGGCCTAGTACAGGCTTGTGTGTGGATTTTATTCTAACTGTCCTACCAGGCAGGGCTACAAGGGTTAAAAGGGTAAAGAGGCCTAAAGGTTAGAGCGATGAGAAAATGGAGTTTTCTAAGTGCAAATAAGGATTTTAAGTTTTGGTTTGGTCCCATTTGACATGATCTAATTGGTTACAAACCCTCTTGGTTGTGAGAGTACAAGAACCCTAGGTGAGTTGGGTTTTTTCCTTGAAGGAATAGTGGATTGGAAAGGTCCACTTAAAGAGTATTTGAGAGAGCTGTGCTAAGTTGGTGGTTTGATCATCTAGTTGATCATCTAAAGAAGATTCCCCTGCTTACTCTCAATCACTTATTCCTACATATTTCACTATCCTTGGTCAATCAATCACTTAAGGGTATGTGTAGGATCATCATGGAAAAAATAGGCCCTTAAGTGGCAAAAAAATCAGAAAAATCAGAGTTAGGAAACTTGACATAAAGATTTGAATAAGTTATCTATATTATTTTAAAAATATGTAAGTATAAAATCTGTAGCAAATTAAATGTAGTTTCTAAACTACTAGGTTTGTTTTAAAAAAAAGAAGAAGTCTATTTGGTGAAAATTTGAAATTTCAATGTAGTAGTACTTAAATTTCAAGGAAAAATAACAACTAGGTGTCTGTCTGACCACCCTAACCATAATAAAATGATAATATTTTTTTATAATATTTTAGATATAAGTAGAGGACTCATGTCCCGATGTGATGCATATTTTTTTATAATTTTTTCCAAGTAAATAATTATTTATGAATTTTTTAGTACAACTTGTAAAAAATATAAAAAACTCGTATGTCTGACCACCTTAACTTGGTCAAAACTTCATGAAATTCAATTTTTCTTTTTTTAATCCTATATTATGCAAAGCATAGAATGTGATGCATGTTTTGGATTCAAAAAATGTGATACTGTTTGAAAGCTATAGATGTTTTTCAATCAGTCTATCAATTAGGACTTTAGTCATAATTTGAATAGAAAATGAATAATAAGTACTTATTAAATTCAAAGTAAACCATAATTTATATTGGTGGAAAGCTAAGAATATCCTTTAAAAACCCTTTTTGTTTCATCAATTTTGGGTAAAAAAAAAGTCATCAGCCACATACCCATCATATTGCCACTTTTTGGCCCATCATGATCCTGCACATACCCTTAATGTATTATTTCCATGTCACAAAACAAGAATTTTCTATCATGAGTTCAAGGTTGTAGTATGAAGGCCTGTAGCATACTTTGGGATCTACTCATTTCCTATCAAATTTCTCCATAATAACCCTTGTTATTTTTTGTGATGGACATAAGCTAATGCATTATTCTTCAATTGTGACAAAACCTTTATGGAGTTACCCTCTCAAATGACACATGGATGCATAAATTTGAGAGGAAGACAATAAGTTGAATGAATGTAAGTGGAGAAATTTTTGAATACCTGTAGATGGTAAAAAATTTCATGGTTAAGTGGAAGCGTCCCATCAACAACACGATCCAAATATATGTGTATCTATCTCAATCAAGCCTCTAAACCCTTCAAAGTTGTCTATTTTTCCACTAACTTGTTATGCAAAAAAAGTAAAATTTTAGAGTTATGTCACCACTAAAAACAAAAGAAATAGAGCTTTGAAACTAAATCCACACAAAACACAATGTGGTATTCATACGAAGCCATACAAACAAAATAAACTTAGAACATTGGAATGGAAACAACTTAAAATTATGATGTAGAGCATGGATTCAGTTTACTCAACTGGAGGCACATTTCACAATAATGGGTTCTTCATGTAAAACATTGGTACGATGTTCAAATAGTAAAGAGATTGATGAAAGATAGAGGAATTAAAAAGATACTTGCATGTAATAATTGGATTGACCTTCTCTTTGTTTTGAGAATAGTTTAATATTCTCTACTTAACAAGGCCAACCACGTGATGGTGGAAGCTCATTTGGCCCCTCCCTCCCCTCACATCACTCTCAATTCCCCAAAATCGATCATATAACATTAATCATTCACTCATCCATTAATACAATATAACATCCATTCATCCATCCATTAATAACATATAACATTCATTCATTCAACCACTAATAACATATAACATTCATTCATTCATCCACTAATGACATTAACATTCATTCATTAACATATAACATTCATTCATTTAGTTGTTACATATTATCAAAAATATGGTTGTCATAATATGATTACAATCACTTTTTTTTTGTTTCTTTAATTTTGAAGCTAAAAAAAGATAAAGTGGAGTATCATTTTCTAAATCATCTGTCCCCCCTTCAGTTGTTCTATCCTCTGCTCTTTATCTTAATGTATGCCTAGTAGTCATGTATTGATCACGAAATGGAGGCTGCTTCAAGGGGGGTCTGCTACAATAACAAAGAAATGTTAAATTGATATGTTTTGTTATTATTGTTACAAGTATTTTATTAATTAAAATAACATTAGAGTGGTGCTCTTTACTTGATGGAGCCACATCATGTTCCTAATCTTGTCATATAGCCTTGTGCTCAACATGCTGAACACCCTCTATATCTTGATTTGGAGTTGAAACACGAAAGGTTACATTAATGAATACACCAATTGCAATTAAATATGTTTAAAAAAAATTAGAGTGGTCCTCTTTACCTGATGGGGCCACATCATGTTCCTAATCTTCTCTAGCCTGATCATGGTCAACATCATGTTGATCATGCTCTACATGCTCTAAAGTTGAAACACGAAAGGTTACATTAATTAATACACCAATTTCAATTAAAGATGTTTAATTATATTAATCTATACTACATTTTGTATAGCACATGAATACATTCAGTACCGAGATGCACACCATGACCTTCATCTGTAGGTTGTGCTCCACTCTCACCAAGCTACATTCCAATGTCAAGTGCAGTATTATCATTGTCTGTCTGTTTAAAAAAATAGGAACATAATTACTTTATGGTGGAAATTAATATTGAATAGATTACACAAGTATTCAATTTTAAATAAACTTTATTGAGTTTATTTACCTATGTTTCGGATGCAGTGGAATATTGTGTTTTCCCAGTCAAGACTCTTAGGCATTTAGCCATGGCTTCATAGCCATGCTAGAAGGCAATCTTCATTTCCTCTTCAGTGGGCGCTCTGTTGAATTTAGAGCCCTGCATTTTTGCATAAGATCATGAATTTTTCTTCTATGGTGTGATAAAACAAAAAATGTTTGCAATTTATTATTTGGATGCAATATTTCATTTATTGATACTTACAATTCTTGCGGCTGATTTCATATAACCACTAGAGCCAAGATTGTGCTACATGTGTTTTTCTAGTCTTGCCTTTTGTTTCCTTCGATGTGTCAGGTAGCCTATGAAAAGTTTGAAATACGTTAGATTATGTAAAAAGAAAGAGTAATTAGTATATAATTACATTGTTGATAGTATCACATACCTTCCATGGCTCGGTGGTGTCTTTTCTTTTTTCTTTTCAGCCTTCTCCTTTCCATCCGACACGATGTCCTTCCACTCCCTCTCTAGAATCATGGGGGGACACTCGTACTTTTTGTTCTTCTCTAAATGTGACCTATATTGGTCCCTCATATACTTTAGATATATACCAACCTTCTTAAGGTCCTTCATTCAGTTGAATGTTTTATCACTGAACAACACAACTAAATGTTTAATGAGCTCATCATTTAAATCTTGATTTTGGGCATTCCACCGATTACGTATGGTGGGCCCGAAGAGCTCCAATGTTATATCACCTAGATGTTTATAAAAAACATCATTTCCTACAAAATGATCACGGGATCATTAGTCTAAAAAGAGTGATCAATAAGTAAATTTCAATTGGATTATATATAATAATAATTAAAACATTTTAAACTACCTGGGACCTTCTCTATCTTTATGGGAACGAAATCCTCAGTCACCACAAATGTTCTATTGGAAATGTTCCCGTACTAGTAATACGGGAAGATCTAGGAAATGCTTCTAAAACATCACTGACACTATGTTTGCATCACCAGTACTACCCGATGCGTGCATGCTATGTGTTGTTGACATTTCAGTCAACAATATAGGCACAAATGATGGGGTTGGATGATCATGTCATGTATGTGTAGGAAGATCAGGATGGACACTTGTACCAACCCCTACTCTATAGGCAGCATCTGTAGTACCCTAATCATGGGTAGCAACATCATGAGGACACCAAAAATCTTGTAAAACAACACATATTTAGTTCATGACATAAAAGATTACAAATTATAAAACCATGAATGAAATTATGTTATAATTAAAGACCTCATGACAACTTACTTGCAAGTTTTGTACTCTCTCAGTCAATATTTTAACCCTCTCTCTTATCTCATCTATTTGAGGCACTATGAATAATAATTGAAGGATTTCTTCATTGCATTTTTTTTGTGTCTTCCTTATCATATCGATAGGGTTTGTTGAATATGCGATGTCATCATCCAATAATAGTGACTGCACCTCGACCCTATGGATGCTCTCCTCTACTACTGGTGCCTTTCCCCGATCAACTGTCTACAACAAGAATATTTAAAACATTATCGAAATTAACCCAATAAACTTATGAAAAAAACATAATAATAAAGAATTTTTCTCATATCTAATTTGTACAATTACAATGAGGTAAACCTGTTAGGTAGAAGCACCTGAAGATGCATCGCGATCTGTGGTCTGGGAAGAAGCCTTCCCCGTATGATCAATGTCTTGTTGTGACAAAAATTAAATATAAAAAAACATTACTAAAATGAAACCAATAGACCTATGAAAAAAAACATAATAATAAAATGGTATATTGGAGTCATTATTTGGAGGTTGGGTAAAATGGTATCTAGTACATACCACCCCCATAGTAATTGTGTTTGTATGTAAGTGATTCAAATTGTAATCGATTAGCAACTCTTCCCCTATAATTATTGATTTTATTGCACATACGAATACATGGTTTCCCTCACGCACCTCGAATATGCAATTGGGTTGCTTATTTTTTGAACCAGTTCATGTACTATTTATAAATCCTGCAATATTCCTTGATGCTTTTGGCCTTCCGTCAATGTACACAACCACTCCTTTATTTTGATCCTTATCTTTTAGTTGTATATAATTTTCTGATAGTGCATACCTACGCATACTTCATGTATATCGAACTAGCTGTATCCAATCTTTGTAACTGTAACAAGGTCCAACATACTCCATCAATTCAATAAATTTGTTGTAATAGACCTTTATGCCATCCATGCAAAATAGGCCCAAACCATGTAATGACGATGGTGCTATGTGATATATCCTCTCATTGAGACAAAAATCAGTGTTTATTTGAGGAAGTTCCCTGAGTACCCATTTTTTCCATAGATGTTTGTACCTCAAGGGAACCTTGATGTCACCTATGCTCTCATCATCATAAGAACATGACCCCCCTTCAACAAGAAAAAATTCCATGCATTTACAAAATTTTCTTCTAATCTTTTGACCTCTAGTTGATCTCCCTCTTTTAGACCTACTACATGTCTCACTTTCCTCTTCTCTTCCTGAATTTCCCTTGCTCGAGGAAGATAGATCTAACAACTACATATTTGGTGTTACCTGCAATCATAAGGATGTTGGATGAAGTTCTTTAATCTTAAATCTTCCTATGTCTAATTGCTTGGAGACTTTTGGTATGTTTTAAGTTAGGATGAGTGGTTGCATCAATGTTCTATTTCTCTATGGAAAGGTTTCAACATCATCAAATAGTAAAAGTTAGTGCTCATAGTCATTTGAAACAATAAAATTTTGATTCTTCAAAGGCTTGTAGTAGGTTTTGAGTCTTGGTGATAAGTTTCAATGTAATCACAAGGTCTCCATCCTCACTTTGTAAGCTTAGTACACCTTGGAAAATTAAAGAATCAAAATTCCATGATGCAACTAGGTAATTAAGGGGAGTTTCCTTGGTGTTTTGAAATGGTTTTGATGCCTTTTGACACCTCTTGAAGGCTCTTTGTATTCAGGCTTGTGGAAATT
>VDFB02194909.1:0-33786 GCA_007258455.2 Sequoia sempervirens
AGAAAATAGATATTATCAAAGAAAAAAATAAAAAAGTAGCATCAATTTCTAGAGAATCCAAAAGTTATTTTTCATCTTCAGAATTTGGCGTTGAACAACAAAATCCAAAAAGTGACAAAAAATTGTATCTATGGTAAAAAAAGGAAAAAATATTAGTAGGGAAAAACAACCTTGATGATCAAGCAAAAAAAAGTTTGATTTGATGCTTGATATGTTGACACAAATGCTTCATAAAATGGACAATAACATGAATGTGCATACACATCAAAATGTTGAAGGAAGCACTTTAGGGGCTAATAATCCTATTGTCACTCATACAAACACCTAGAGAACTATTATTGATGTAGTTGCTAAAAAATTCCAACCTATTTTTCTTCATATGAAAGGAGAGGTTCCCAAAATTAAAGCTCGAAATCTATTAGTTGATGACAAATTAATAGTTTTTAATATTGAGTATAAAGCTCTTCTTTAGGAGATTCAAGGTAAGTTGCCACTCATTAGTTATATGAATATGAAGAAGTCTCAAAATGGCCCTAGACCTAAGCCTAAGCCACAAGTTGTCTAACATAATTTGTAGCATGCCTTGGGGAATGCATCACTACATACTTTTGATGGATAAAGAAAGTGTTCAACTAGAGCATGGATACAAAAGTTGGACATGTACATGTCACTCAAGCCAATGCTAGAAGATAAGGCTATCAAATTTTCCCCTTTTCCATCTTGAGGGAACAACACATGAATAATGTATCATGGGTTCATTATGCAAGAACACAATCATATCAACTCTTATGATGAATTTAGCAAAAGAATTATTAAAATATTTGATAAGAAGGACCCTAAAGTTCATTTTTGGGAGTTAGCATACCTCAAACAATATAGAGGTATACAAAGTTATGTTGCTAATTTCTAGAAATTATTTGCTATGGGTTTTGATATTATGAAAATAAGGTTAATTATATTGTTTATAGAAGGCTTGTATGAACCACTCAAAGCTTAAGTCAAAGCATTTGAACCTCCATCTTTAAAAGAGACTGTCAAAAGGTCCTTGGGACTTGAATCTTCATTTCCAAAAAGAAAATTTCAAAAGACTTTCCCTCCAAAGAAGACATTCCAAAATACTTTCAATCAAAGTAAAAATTTTCCATCTAAGAAAGAAGATTAGACAAAAAATAACTGAGGAAGAAACTTTGTGTCTCATGCAAAGAGCCATGTGACCAAGCCATATATGCTTAAAAAGGGATAAGTCCACTATATTGAGGTGGTTTTTGATGAAGACGAATCGAGAGTTGAAGAGTTAGACAAGAAGAAGAAGAAGAAGAAGAAGAAGAAGAAGAAGAAGAAGAAGAAGAAGAAGAAGAACATCAACAAGATGAACAAGTAGAAAAAGATGCTTTAGGAAGTAAATTTTCCAAAATTTCTGGTACTCCAAAGTTTAACCCTTTCAAAGTCCATGGAGTTCTATGTGGGAAAAAAATTACAATGGAGCAACTTGTATTCTTATTGATAAAGGGGTTGTTGCAAAAGATCCCAAAAGAGTAAAGACTTTGAAGGCTTCAATGTTATGGTTGCAAATGGTTTTTCCATGCAATTCATAAGAACTGTTCCCAAAATGAGCCTCATCTTGGGAAACTATGAGGTAAAAGATGGTTTATTTTTTGTTAGCATAGGAGATACTAATGTAGTATTTGGAGTTCAATGATTGGACTCTTTGGGTGAGATTACTCAAAGAAATTAGACCATGGAACTCAAATTTCATTCTAATGGTAAGAAACTAGTTCTTCACAAAATTTTCAATGTTGTTCCCAAGATTGTTTCAACCAAGTGTATGGAGAAGACTTTATGTCATAGTCAAGTTGCATGGGCATCCCAATGTTTAATTATGCCCACCATTTCTTTAGATAGTAAGAAATCATATCATATTGATGTTTAGTCTCTTATGGATATGCATAATAAAGTTTTCAGTGACATACCTCTTGGGATGCCATGAAATAGAGGATTTGAACATGTTATTGAATTGGAGGAAGGAGCCAAACATGTTATCACTACTCCTTATCACCATCCTAGAAGGCATAAGGAATAAATTGAAAAAGTTATTTAGGGGCTCCTTGATATGGGTCATATAAGACCAAGTTCTAGTCCATTTTCTTTTACTTGTTCCAATAAAGAAGAAATATGGGACTATGTGGATGTGCATTAATTATCAACATTTGAATAAAAACTATTAAAATGGGATTCCAATTACCAAGATCGATGAGCTCATTGGTGAATTACATGTGTTGTCTATTTTTCTAAAACAGACCTTACATTGGGATACCACAAAAAAGGAGTCCATGAGGAAGATGTTCATAAGATAGCTTTCAAGTGTCATTGTGGACACTAAATTCTTAATCATGCCATTCAATTTGATAATGCTCTCGTTATATTTCAGTTGTGTATGAACTAAGTGTTCAAAAAGTAGTTAAGAAATTTTGTTTTGGTCTTCTTTGGTGATATCCTTATATACAACAAAACATGGGAAGATCACTCGACCTACTTAGATGAAGTTCTGGGTATTTTAGAGGCCCAATCTATTTTTACTAAATAATCAAATTTTGAATTTAGCATGACTAAAATTTATGTTTGGAATATGTAATTGGTGATAATGGTTTTAAGTTAATTAGGAAACTATTCAAGCCATATTGGATTGGCCCACTTCAAAAACCTTGACATAGTTAAAAGGATTTTTCAATCTTTGTAGCCATTACTAAAGATTTGTGAATAAATTTTCTCAATCAACAACTCCTTTAACTAATTTGACAAAGAATTGGTCTTTCACATTGCCAATTTCAACACAACAAACTTTTGACAAACTCGAGGTGATGAGTTTTTGCCATGAGTTAGTCATTCTGAAATTCTCTCTTTTAGTGTAATACTTCTTGAGAAAGGATTGGAGTTGTTTTGGTGTTGAATAAGCATCTTATTGTAGTTGTGAGCCACAAACTTAACATAATTGAATTTTTTTTCTCAATTTATGACAAGGAAATGTTGGTTATCATGCATGCTTATTAGGCCAACTTTAAACACTTTGTTGGAGGTAAATTTGTGCTTAAGGCTAATCATAACAATTAAAGTATTTCCTAAGTCAAAATGATCTCAATAAAATACAATGAAAATGGGTAAGCAAACTTCAATCCTATGGCTTTGATATTGAATGTTACAAGGAAAACATAACATAGTGGCTAATGTTTTGTCTAGAAAATCGACTATATGTTTTATGATGGAGATTGCAACAAATAGAAAAGGTCCAAATTCTAATAGAATATTCAAAAATCACCTTTGTTACTAACATAATTAAGGGAAAATTGCAAGATGATAAGTATGCAGTGCTTAATAAACTCATCATTTATGAGGATAGTCTTTTTCTTTTTGGTACCTAAATCTAAGATGAAAGAAAATATTTAAAGGGTTGTTCATGATACTTCTTCCGTTGATCATCAGGGATATTTTAAAACTTATAAATAGATTGGAGAGAGGTTCACATGGAAATGGCTTAAAAATGTCCTTAAGCATATCAAAAAATGTTCGATTTGTCAACAAAACTAAAATAAACAATCATTTCCAGCTAGTTTGTTGCAATCCCTACCCATTCCAAATCATAAATAGGAAAGTATTTTGATGAATCTTTTCATTGATTTACCAAAATTTCAAAGGATTGCATTTATGTTGATGATAGACTCACAAAGTATGCACATTTTTTTATAATATCTTCCAATTAGAAGGAACCACAAATTGTTGATTTATATTTTAAAGAAGTGTTAAGGATTCATGAGCTGCCTAAGAATATTGTGAGTGATTGTGATAGCAGGTTTCTAAGTTTTTTTTGGTAAGAATTATATTATTTGATAGGAATTGAATTTACTCCTAGTATTATCTGCCACCCCAAGTAGATGAGCAAATTGAAATTTTCAATAAATGGGTGGAAGGGTATTTGAGAAACTATGCTTTTGGTCATTAGAAGGTATGGATCATATGGCTCCACTCTAGGGAGCACTGTTATAATACTAGTTATCACATGTCTATTAGAATGACACCATTTATGGCTTTCTATGGTTATGAGGCTTTGACTTTTAACGACCTTACATTTCTAATACCAAAGTACTAGGGACCAAATATTTGATTAAACAAAGTCAAGACATTTTCAAATCTCTCAAGGACAACCTCCAACATGTTCAAAATCAGCAGAAGTTGTATACAAATCAACATCATATCGAGAGCACTTTTGAGGTTGGTGATATGGTTTACTTGAGATTGCAACCATATAGACAATCCTCTCTAAGAATGGAGCAAAATTTTTTAAGTCTTGTTTTTATGACCCATACAAAATCAAATAGAGAATTGGAGAAGTTGCTTATGAGTTGGAACTACCAAAATAAAGTACATATTGTGTTCCATGTTTCTCACCTTAGAAAAGCAATAGGTCATCATGCCATTCTATCAATTGAGCTACCTCCTTTGGGTGAAGAAAGGAAGATGATTTTGATTCTTGAAAGGATTGTTGATTTCAAAAAAAAGAAACTAAGAAATATAGTATAAAATAATATTTGGTCCAATGGAAAAATATTCTAGTTGAATATGCCACCTAAGAAGGACAACATATCCTAGAGCATCATAATCTACAATTATTTGAGGGCAAGCAATTTTGGGGAGGACAGATTGTCATCTCTCATTCTCAAGCATAAATTTGCTAGATGACTTTTACTCTAGTTTTTGAATTTTTCTTGTAAGCTATTGGGAAGGATAAAAGGAAAAGTTAATTAAATAATTAAATATTTAAATTGTTCAAAAAGTCAAAATCAAAAAACAACTTATACTTAATTATTTAAAAGTATTGTAAGTGATTATTTTAAGTGTGGTTAGACTAATGGTAAAAAAATGATAAAATGAAAATTAAGTTATTATTTTATATATTTGAAGAAAAATAACTCAAAAGAAAATAAATAGTATTTTATTTCCTCAAAAATATTATAAATAAGAGATATGTTACTGAAAAAACATTACATACTTTTTGAAATAACTTTGCATTGTAAACTAAAGAGTGTTTTTGTTTTTAAAGCTTTGAGAAAAAAACACTCTTTAGTTTACAATGCATCTCCATTAAGATTTGATAGTGTGTTCAACTAAAAAGTTTTTGGTATTTAGTTTTTGGGTGTATGCAATGTTTTTCTTATGTTTTTGTTTGTTTCCATTCAAAGTTTCTTATGAGGTTTGAAAGATTCAATAATATTGTGATAATCGTCTTTGGTCAATGTAATATATTACACTCTACTTCTTTCTACTAGTCACTCCAAAATTTCCTTGCAAATTTGATTAACTTTCAAACATAGTTGCCAGTTGTACACCTACAAAGTTTGTTTAAATACCCTCTTATGATTGCTAGAAGTTGGACATGGAATTTCAAGGTATTTTTCTATTTAACCAAGCTATACCACTGTTCAAATGATGTCATTTTGAATGACAAATTAGATTCAATTAGTTTCTATTCTATTGGGTCACATTTTTTCCTTCTTGATCATTGAAAAGCTATTTATTAATGCAAATTTCTATTAAACTAACCTGTTGTGACCATGTCATACTATTATTTGGTCCTAACCCGTTGTGACCATGTTGTACTATCATTTGATCCTAGTCATACAAATCAAGATTAGGTGTGAGGTATAAGAAGCTTGGCACTGGGTTTTAGTTATAGTTTTTTCTATAGTAATTTCCTCTATGGCATGCTGTTTATAGTAGATAGATGTACTGTTGGGTTATTTTAGGTGACTAAATTTACATTACCATAGGGTGACCAACTCTATATTGGTCACTACAATCTTTAATGACTTGATCACTGTTTACTATGCCTCCTATTACAACAAATAACATTTGGATAAAAGCATTGATTATTATGATCATTTGTCTAGTACTATTCCACTTTCTGAAGAACAGAACATCAATCACCTTCCTCCAGCAATTCGCTTTCATATTTCAGAAATTAATTCACCTTCAACAATAGACTCAACATAAGTGTTCATAGTATGATGTTATTTTATATTTTTCATAATGAGGCTTCCTCGATTCCGATGCAGTTTAGAAAGAAATAAACATGCATCGGATTCATTGGTGCTAATCAGAGTTATAATATTGTATGCAAATCCTTATTTTCCAGTTGATCAAATATTGTCAAATAAACGATTTACTGCCAGTATTTAATTTTCAAAGATCCTAGAGGGTTCACCATTGTATCCCAATATTTCATTGTAATAGATCCTGGTCAATTTATCCGTCAGATCTCTCCTTTATTTTCAATGTATTTTTGGCTTTGCATGGCATGTATCAGAATCAAGTGAATTAGTTCGTCATTTTGGCATTGCTGCAAGTTCACTTGCATTCAACCAAATTTGGTTTAGATTAAAATTCATATTCACTATCAGCTTGATTGATTCTATGATTTTTTTTAATTTTAAATTGGACAGCAAGCCTCCAATATTTTTCATGTAATTCTTTTGTCTTGCTCTCACATTGCCCACATTGAGAACTAAGTGATAAAAAAAGCGTTAAAAAATTATAGTGTTTACAAAAAGGAATTATATAAATTTGAACAAATGCCCTATGCAGATTACACAATATACTTATATTTGCAATAGAAAATATTTAAGGAAAATTACATTAATTTTTGTTCCCTGAATAGAAAATAATACTGTGGGGACTAATTATTAAGGAAAATTACATTAAGAATTGTTCCCTAAATAGGAAATACTACAACTATGTGTACTAATTATTGTTCTCCAAATCATGCCTTAGTTTACCTACTCTTGAGTAACAGGATTACATTCTTTGCAATATAACATGACTAACACGTATTTGTCAGCCTTCAAAACAAAGCACTGTCCATGTGAAAAGAGCTAATAGCTTGGTCTCCTTCAGCTCAAACATCAACTATGCAAACTCAATTTGTTTCATGTATAGGAGGTGATCTATCCTCTATCGCAGCTAACCATCATAAACTGCCAATCCATCTCATCAGCATTTGTTTTGTTCTACATGGCATCAAACCATCTCAATGCATGACTTATCTTATTGGTCCACATTTACACTGTCAATCTACCATATTCTCAATCCAACTATATCTACTATAGGTAAAATTTAAACTCATCACTGATTCATTTTATTATAATTTAGTTCACTCTTTGCCTATGCTCAATCTATTTTTTTAATCATCCAACCAAGTTTGTTGTTTCTTTGTCAGTTTACATGAGTGCCAAATATCCCGCTGACAATACAAAAAATTGTTTCTACCATTTATCTATTAAAACACAAGATACACACCAGAATGGAATTAAGACTGCCATTGGGGTCACTTGCAGCAACTATAAGGATTAGTGTGCATGTCTCCAAGTACTTTTCTACCCCTTGTGATAGATGAGTTAAGCATTCTGTTCTTTGTGTTGCAGCAGGATGTATATGAGAATCGTTCTATGCAAACCAAAAATAAGCCTGCTTGAACAAATAAGAGCAATTTCAATAATCAGTTTACACATTCATATTAAGAGAAAGGGTTTGTAGATTCCCATGCAGAAGATATAGGAGCCTATCACTTTTAGCGTTTGATCTAATACCTATCAGTATATTGGCCTGGTCGCATACCATGCTGAATATATGTCTTTTCAACATTTTTCTTGCTATGATGCAATATTTAAGATTACCTTGAGCAATAACAAACAATTCACATGAGGTATTTACTGGAGCTACGGTTGAAGTGAACTAAGCAGTATTTGAAATTCATTCGAGAGTCAACTTCCTATGACTTTTTGAATGATTTTTGCACCCATAACAGACATTCCATGTTTGTCTCATATTTTTGAAATGAAATTCCTTTCAACTTAACAAAGCAGTCCATTTATGTTAAAAATCAAAGGTATTTCAACTATAGCTAAATCCATCTCTATGGTATTTAGCTATTTTTTGAAATTTTCATGTACGAGGGTGCATTTCATATTCTCTTTACATCCTTGAATTCAGCATTGGCATTTTGTCCGGGGAGCATTTTAACTGTTCTTTGGTTGCATTTACAACTAGCTTTATTTTTAACTTCCCAGTACTTAACAACAAACATTGCTGAAATGTTCTGCCAGCTCTTGGGACTCACAAAACCATAAAAATTTAAAATACTATGTTATTCAGCTGTAATAAGTAGTATGTGAAAATTAGAGAATTCATATACGGTTTTGAAATCGCCCACCACATACCTTTTGACAGAAGTTGTGTCGTACCAATTTTGGGTTCCACTGTTTTTCCATTCAGTGTTCAAAATAGCGCTCTATTGCCTTGCATATGTATCATAAGCACCCCAGGGCTCTTATATTTCAGCCACCCAATAAGATGTCTTGTAATATTAACATAAAAAGGTAGATGAATATACAAACTCCCCCATTTCATAAACAAAGTCAATTATTCATTCCTACTTTCTTATTATTTCTCAAAAAAATGTACAGAATATAAAGAGACAGAAATCTCTTCGTTTACATTTTCATACAACTTGATTTCTACAGCATATACAATTTTTCCTGCTATCTCAATTGGAAGTGTTTTTGGTCTCTGAAGGCTTTGAATCAGGGGGTACATAGACATCACCAGCAGCACTCTGATGAGCTATGACAGGTATTGCTGCTGGTATTTCTTTCTTTCCAATCTCTCCATTTACGAGTTTTTCTAATTCCCGAGAACTGCCAGTCGCTTTTTCAATTTCATCAAATTTCGTGGTTGCTAGTGGTGACGTACCAACTGGACTAACAGAATTTACTGGTTCTATTGTCAACGAAGAGATTGAATCTCTTGATGCATACCATAAATTGCCACACTTCAAGCATTCCAACTGAAAAAAAGTAGCACAAATAATCTCCATGGTCAATATCCATTATGTTCAGCCTAATAATGCACAACTGCCCTGCAAATCTAAAACTACACCGCATTTTTGTTTTATTTAAAATAGAATTAACTTGTAATGAGTAAGTTATTCAACTCAACAAAACAATGACCCATCAATTTAATAAATTCAAATCTGAGTTTACAAAATTTACAGCAGAATATCTTGGCATCAAACCTGATAACGATCTCCATATCCAACATGTATGATATCTCTAACACCAACCTTCTTCTCCGTGCAAATTGAACATCGGACATCTGTCATCTATTACATAAAACTAGTCAGCATGAGACAAGTGTTATTTAAGAATAAAACCTTCAACAAAAATAGATTAAAGTACCAACCAACCTGCATTGTTTGTAACTCCTGTGGCTCCTGAGCAGTTTTCTCATCTGCTGTTAAACCATCCTGAAATCAACTGGCATGTTTATTATACCTCACAAGAAAGATCCAATAGAATCAATGAGCTTCATACAATCCTGTATCTTTATTCATATTAAACATATATACATCTGATTTTCAAGTGCAAGACATATCGGTATAAATGATACAATCTGATACTATATATAGATTTTTAAAGTTTATTTGCCCAGCCTGTTCCTCAAATGAACTACCCTAATGATTTACCAATTCACATAATTCTTCTGCACCATAGCTTTATGATGATTCTCAATTTGAAACTGGTGAAGGTCACAGTTGGGCCAGCTCTTTATTCAAATTGTATGTCATAGCAATAGCATACACATCACATTGGGTGATTGATTGGATCCCTGGTAGCCATTTCACAAGGAGGAACAAGATCCCCAAAGAGCATAATAAACTGAAGAGTACTGGACAGATGGGAGACAAGTCAAACTGAACATCTTTGTCTGGGCTTGAAATGGAGGAGTCATCAGTGTCATTGTTGATCACTGTGAAAGAGGAAGATTGTGTCACACTACAAGCATTTCCTTTCGGAATTATAAAAATGAAAATCTACAGAACTTGTAGTAGTAAGAAGGATAAAGTTTAGAGTGGTAGCGATCATGACAAAAATGTATCTGTGTGGTTCACTACCAGAGGGTGCAGCTCCATGGTGTTGCAGTAGAAAATTTAAGTGCTTTGCTTTGATGAAATGTGCTTATCAAGTTATCAACAAAGAGTTCAAGATGAGGATAGCCGGAAAGCATCATGTAATAAAATGGCATGTTCTCCGTATTTGAAGGAAATGTTCAAAAGAACAAACACAGTTGAATCCTCATATACCCCTTGGAGAACATAGATTGTGTTCCACTCTTCTTGATGAACAACTTTCAAGCATGAACTTTTTGATTGAAGACATCAGATAAATGTGGATAAGCACAAGTTGGTCGGTTATCATGGATTGATAGACCTATATTAGACCCACTCATTAATATTAATGTTACATAGTCAACTGGATTATATTTTCTTAGATGTAATGCCCACCTGTGTGAGAATTACTTTGCAGTATCACTTATGTTTTCGTGGGAGCTATTCTCAAATGTTTGTTCAGAATCATCCAAACTTTATGTTCTCTGTTTTGAAACGTTTAAATTTTGTGGTTTGATTGTGATGCAATATTGAAATCTATGATGGATTAGACGTAATGTTTATACTTCAATGGATTGAATATATAACAGAATTTTTTTTATGGCTGATTATAATTCTTGTGTCTAAAATGTCTACACTGAATTAGAATACGATGAGACGATATTATTTCTTGATTATGATTTGCCTATATGCATTTCTATGGATGTATTTATGTGTCTTTAAGTGTGTGGATAACAGGCTAAATCAAACTGAAACCAAAAGGATTGATTTCATGTGCAGAACCCGTGTTTCATTTTAGATGCTAAAAAGGAACCAAGCCTTATGTAAAACCTGTAATATATTATTGTTAACACTAGCCATAGCATAGTTAGTGTCTTCATTAGAATGTTTATAAGATGATGTTATTTAAATTAAATGTTGGAATGTGATGAGCCCTGCTGGCTCTCAACTCAAAACCCCAATTTTTCTTAAGTCTTAAGGTGATATTTAGTTTTTTAGAGAATTCTTAATAGACAGAAGAGAAGGGGCGCAGCATATTTAAGCTTGTAAACTGAAATATCAAGCAATTTCTCACAGAATGGAAATGCAGAAGTTGTTAATATACTGAAACAATGAGATCATGAATAACAGACATACCAGAAAGTCTCCAGTTATTTTATTTAAAACAGTAGCCAGCTTGCCAGCCAAGAATGCTGAGAAACTGACAAAATGGATGCCAAACCTCCAGATCTGTCTTCTCCCACTCAGAAACGTGGTACAATGCTCTGAAAATGCAAGACGCCAAAGATGAAGCACAAAAACCAGCAAAGAAGAAGGCGTTTCTTCAATTTCCTTCACACGCCTCTCTCTAGGCACAAATCCCAATGTAGGCCGTACGGCCAAGGAAAGAAAAGGTAGAATCTCTGATGGAAGCTTCTGAAACTGTAGAAGAATGCGCCACCAGGAGGTAACCCTCAATTATTGCACATAACAAGAAATCTCAATATAAATAATCTCTGTATGAATCTGTAGAACCTCTGGCTGAAGCTCTCAACATGCACTGATTCAATTGATCTTTCACAATCTCAAGAGTGCTCACACTGAAGAGGTATCGTTCTTCAATGGCAGTTTGTTCAAACCCTGATCACAGGAGAATGCACAGGAAAAAATGCTCAAGGCAAAGTGAAATGGTCAAAAGATGAGTTTCATTTGCCAGAGAAATGCTTTATACCTAATTGGCACGCATTTCAAGAAAGTACGCCCTTTTCAATCATTAAAATCTTTTAATATTTTAATAAGACCTTTTCAATAGTTCCCATTTAATACTTGAGCGCACTTTTTAATATTTTAAGTCATTAAAATATTAAATCCCTTTTTGAACATTTTAAGTGATATAAAATATTATTAAAGTCAATGTGACTTTAATAAAAAAAAACATTAAGTTAAATAATTAACTTAATCACTTAAAATTCCATAACTCGCTCAAAACTCAGAATATTCTGTGCCGTCAGAAGCTGTGAACTCCTGAAATGCCAACGCCTGCTGTGAACCAGTCACTGGGCTCTGAAAACCAAAACGATCAAACTCTCCAGAATGTATCACTGACCCTCTAACCCAACCCGTTAGCCTACGAGAGTCTGAGAAATAGGCTAACCACCATCAAACATGATCATGCCGAAAAAGGGGACATCATAGTCCGCCCTCCCGGAAATTGCTTGTCCGCAAGCAATCTCAACAGCAAAGAATCAACCACTCCACCAAGATCCCAAGGATAATGCCGTGAAATGTCCCTACTGTCATCAACTATCTCCTGTAACTCCCAAATCTGATCAACTGGATCATCATGCTGTACTCTGTCAATCTCAACACCATCTATCACCGGAGAGAGAAACTCATAAGAAAGCAAGTCAAACCGTTGACAACACTTGCTCCCTAAAACCGCACGAGATATGCTATCATCCAACATATCTAACACGTGCATACCAAAATTGTGCATCTGAAACAGGTCATGTACATGATGACTGAAAGTGAAACTGTGTAGACTCCTAACCATGTACACACTGGAAATCTCCTCAACGAGCTCTGTTTGAAATCTCGATGCACTGACGGAATCTCCAATACTATGATCAACGCTCTTGCCTAAATCAGGGTCAAGAGTAGAATCAGCATCCACCTCAAAGAGCGGATTATCACAAGAAGATGTAGCATCCGCCTCATAAAGAGGATTTTGTACAAACTGAGCCTCATAACTGTACTGATTCCAATCAAACCCCTCTGATCCCATGGGACTAGAATCAAAATGATAATCCTCCTGAATCATCTCATGCTCCTCCTCTAGAATCTTTGGTTCTATCTTCTCACCTTTTGCGTTGACGAGAATGATAGATCGCATACTCCCATCCTTAAAACCAGCTTGCTGGTCCGTTAAATCAGCAATATCATCACCCTCATAAAACCACTCCATTTGTCTATTTGAACCCTTAGGCTTAAGAGGACAATTGTGGTTTTGGTCATAAGGAGCTTTGCAATAGAAACATAGCTTCCTCCTACGCAAATCATTTATTGTCTCTCGGTCCAAAGGAGCTGCAAACTTCCTCTTTTCATCAATCTTTTCTGATTCCTTAGGTTCTGATTTGCTATCACTATAGGATGAAGATGCTTCTGCATTTGAAGTGAACTTACCACGTGAAGCTGTAAGTTCCATGCTACGAGCTTTTCTCATAGCTTCATGCAGGGTAGGTGGATCGAATGCCTTGATCCAACCTTTCATTGGCTCATGGAGACCTTCTACAAATAGAATGACAAGTCTCCTCTCTGAGATTCCGGTAACCATAACCGAGAGCTTCTGGAACTCACCAATATAAGACTCCAAGCTACCCAACTGCTTCAACTGAGCAAGGTCTCTGAAGAATAGCTCAGGATCACGTCTATCAAACCTCTCTACCAGTCTATCAGTAAACTCCTGGTACGAGGTAATCCTATCATGGTGCAGTGTAGCCATGCCATGAATCCACCAGTCATGTGCTACGCCATCAAGGTGGAGAGCTGCAAATCGTATAGCATCTTCCTCTGGCATAGGACGTAGTGTCAGGAATGTATCCAACTTACTCACCCAGGCACGTGATGTAACTCTACCACTGCCATCATAGTGAACTAAGGTTAGTTTGTTGGTAGCCTGTCTGAGATCACTTTGCTTGTTTTTAGGCCTCCTGTCATTCCTGTTACGGTTATACTCTCTCTTCTGGCTCATGAATCGATCGAAGTTAAAGTGTTCCTTAACTCTCGAAGGCAACGCATCCCATTCATCATACATAGTCATGATGTTATCAGCAAAATTTATTTCACCACCCTGTTCAACTTCATCCACTTCCTCAGCGTCATTTCTGGTAAAAGTAGGACATGTAGCCCTCTCAAAGGTGCGTGTTGGAGCTATGACTCTCTGAGGCTCTCTGTGAATACTGCCATCACGATCTTGATCCAGATTTTGAGTTCTATTCATTGTCAAATTTTGAACATTCGTGCTGAGTTGTTGAAGAATAGTCGCCACCTGTTCTTGCCCTGCAACCATACCTCTGAGCACGTCTTTAGCTTCTCTGTCCTCATCCTCCAAAGGATTCCTGTGAGAACTTTCTCCAGCCCTGTTCGCCATATTGTCCCAATCTAATTCCTCTTCTTGATCTGCAAACGGAAACGGTGGGAAAGGATTTTGATCACCTCTCTGATTTCTAGGACCCCCTCTGGAATAGAATTTGCCAAAACCCTCTTTGTGTGACTTCATAAATTTCTCAAACCCCACAAGCTGGCAGGATGTGAGCTCTGATACCACTGTGATGAGCCCTGCTGGCTCTCAACTCAAAACCCCAATTTTTCTTAAGTCTTAAGGTGTTATTTAGTTTTTTAGAGAATTCTTAATAGACAGAAGAGAAGGGGCGCAACATATTTAAGCTTGTAAACTGAAATATCAAGCAATTTCTCACAGAATGGAAATGCAAAAGTTGTTAATATACTGAAACAATGAGATCATGAATAACAGACATACCAGAAAGTCTCCAGTTATTTTATTTAAAACAGTAGCCAGCTTGCCAGCCAAGAATGCTGAGAAACTGACAAAATGGATGCCAAACCTCCAGATCTGTCTTCTCCCACTCAGAAACGTGGTACAATGCTCTGAAAATGCAAGACGCCAAAGATGAAGCACAGAAACCAGCAAAGAAGAAGGCGTTTCTTCAATTTCCTTCACACGCCTCTCTCTAGGCACAAATCCCAATGTAGGCCGTATGGCCAAGGAAAGAAAAGGTAGAATCTCTGATGGAAGCTTCTGAAACTGTAGAAGAATGCGCCACCAGGAGGTAACCCTCAATTATTGCACATAACAAGAAATCTCAATATAAATAATCTCTGTATGAATCTGTAGAACCTCTGGTTGAAGCTCTCAACATGCACTGATTCGATTGATCTTTCACAATCTCAAGAGTGCTCACACTGAAGAGGTATCGTTCTTCAATGGCAGTTTGTTCAAACCCTGATCACAGGAGAATGCACAGGAAAAATGCTCAAGGCAAAGTGAAATGGTCAAAAGATGAGTTTCATTTGCCAAAGAAATGCTTTATACCTAATTGGCACGCATTTCAAGAAAGTACGCCCTTTTCAATCATTAAAATCTTTTAATATTTTAATAAGACCTTTTCAATAGTTCCCATTTAATACTTGAGCGCACTTTTTAATATTTTAAGTCATTAAAATATTAAATCCCTTTTTGAACATTTTAAGTGATATAAAATATTATTAAAGTCAATGTGACTTTAATAAAAAAAATCATTAAGTTAAATAATTAACTTAATCACTTAAAATTCCATAACTCGCTCAAAACTCAGAATATTCTTGTGCCGTCAGAAGCTGTGAACTCCTGAAATGCCAACGCCTGCTGTGAACCAGTCACTGGGCTCTGAAAACCAAAACGATCAAACTCTCCAGAATGTATCACTGACCCTCTAACCCAACCCGTTAGCCTACGAGAGTCTGAGAAATAGGCTAACCACCATCAAACATGATCATGCCGAAAAAGGGGACATCACATGGAAAATATGTAATGGTTGTTGAGTCAATATATATGGTCTTGAACAAAGATAAGGATTAGTAGGTGGTATGTTATTCTGTAAAATGTCTTATAAATTGACATTCATCATGTTATGAGAATGAATTAGTGTATGTATGAACGTGGTCAGTTTTGTGATTTAAATTTTAATGAATGACATTTATGATTTAAATATAAATTGAACCCTAGAAACATTAGTACCAAAATCAAATAAAGTCAAATGAGTACCACTTGCTTAAGAATGAAGTGACAAGGTTTAAAGAAATGCCATATGTTGCATCGGTAAAAGGGAAGGCATGGCCATGCCAGTTCTGGCAGTAAGCAAGGTCAGAATCAAGGAAGCGATTTGGAAGAAAATGATGCAAAGAGTAGGCATGTTACGCAACCCATGAAGGAAGAGTGTAAGAGGAAAGAAACCAAATCTCTGCAAAATATTAATGGAGTATATCAACTCCAGCCATCTTTTCATTAATGGCAATTTGGATGTTGCCTAGATTGTTGGGCATTTCTAGAAAAGTGATGTCTATTTATGTTTGTCAAAAGAAATTGAGGGGGTTATGCTAGAGAAATGCTAAAAGACTTTCATCTTGTGGGTTGAATTGTAATGTCCATTTTTCAATCCATTCCAACATTTTTGAAAAGTTCCAAGGTTCTTGGAGAACGCCAACTTATTCAAAAAAGAATTCTGACAATGGCAATGAGTTCAAGAGACAAAGAGGAGTCCAATTATTCTTTTTAGATGCAATTTCATCATTCTGGGTGCATTCCACAGTTCTTGGAGATTTTCAACATCCTTGGAGGCTCCAACTTTTCCAAAAAAAACTTGGGATGTGTGGTTAAAAGTAATTAAATAAATAATTTAAGTTGTCTTAAAGTGATTTTATTTTAAAAAAACAACTTATGTTTATTTATTTATTTTACAAAAGGGTGGTCTAGATCATAAAGTTTTTCTAAAAGAGGGTCCAAAACGTGCTAGCACTAGGCATGCGGTTAAAATGACTTAAAAGGTTATTATATAAAAAAGGGACATTGAAATGGAGAATTAAAAGTGATATTTGATTAAAAGTTTTGGAAAAGTCACTTTATTTTATTATTAAAGAAAAAAAACATTTTTTTAAAGAAAAAACAACGAAAAAGTAAAAAAAAAAAACACTTTTTGTATTTCAAAAAATGTTTTTTTGTAAAAAGCAATGAAAAGAAAAAATATTTTTTTTGGAAAAGCTATCAGAGTAGGTTAGGTGTTGAAAAGAAAAGTTAGACTAAATATTGCATTTGCTATTTCCTTTGAGTGAAAACACGAGTTCTTCTCATGTTTCTTGAGGACGAAAACCCTCTTGGAATACTAGTTTTGGGGACAAAAACCTTGTAAGCTGGAAAGAGTGATTTCATCTAGAAGTCACCAGTATGTGCTGAAAATATTGTGTTTTGGGGACAAAAACCCTCAACATCCATTGGAGCAATTGCATAGAGAGATTGCCCTAGTGCTGAAAGTGAAAACATTCTAGTTGGTGTTGCAAGGCTGAGTTATTTTTTCATTTTTGTTTCAAAGGAGAATTTTGATGTGTTTTGACATGTTTTTTTGGCATGCAAGGATTTATGATGCAGATTTAATAAGTTTGCGGGCTTGTGAAATGATTGAAAGAGGTTTCTTCTTGAAACCAAGCAAAAATTTGGTGAACTTAAGTGATTTCTAAGAGTTTTATGACAGTTGTACCTGCTGTACCAGCAACAATAAGTTTAGTTTCAGACCTGCAAGTGACTAATTTCTCATCTTGTTTGATGTCCATTGTGTTCATGGTGTTTTGGGTTCAGTTTTGGTGTATTTTGGAGTAATTCTCAGTTTATAAATGTTGAGTAGTGGTGTTGGGCATATGTTGAAGTTGATGATTGAACTCCACAGCACCCAGAAATCACCTGCAAGCAATTATCCTATCACAAAAGAAAGATCAAAGCAACTGATTTGCTATGCAACCAAGAAAGAAAAGATTGATCCAGAAAAAGCACTAATATGTGCAATGTACTAACCTAAATGGTTCTGAATTTTAATGATAGCAATGAATGTGCAAGCTTTATAAAAGCATGCAAAATCAAACCCTAGATGAGGATTTGACTAGATAGTGACAAGTGTCTTAATCTCATGCAATGAGACAACTAGACCTATAATTAGCCCAATCTAATAATAAAAAAGAAACTCCTAAGTTTAGCTAAAGTGAACTAAAGTAATAAGGGACTTAATAATTAATTAACAAATAATTAATTATCAAGTGATTATCCCAATTACTCCAACAACATACTCTTTGCAAGATTTCAAAGTGTTATCAATGTTGGTTAGACCTATTATTCAATGTTTATCAATCACAAAGGGAGTTCACGACGTTGTATTTAAGTTTGGGATGAATTTATGCAATGTACATCAACTGTGTTTCAGTTTTGGGCATGTTTCCTTCATTTTGTGGTTGTTGCATCAGCACACAAGAGTTTGCAGCGTGTTATCGAAATGCATTAGACCTGTTTGACAATATGACAACAATTGCAAAGTAATATCAGACCTACATCAACCTCTTGTATCAACTATTGGAGGTATTCTTCATGTTGGGTACTTGAATATATTGTTTATCAATGTTATTTGGTCTCATTCTAGATGTTGCAGCAATCTGATTTTGTAATGTCCCCTATCCTGATTTTCCCTAGAATTCGCCTATTGATCACAAATTGCAAAAAATTAGGGTTAGGGTATCACCTTATTAAATAAACATCTCTTGGATTGGAATATTGCATTCACCACATGAAAAATATATGCAAATATGTATATAATAATATATGCTTATTAGGGTTAGACAATTTCATCGCATCCATAGATTATCAATCAATACAAACAAGTTTGGGAGAAGAGATATGATGGGTCTGCCTGAAGCCATATGCCAAGCCTAAAAGGTTGTATACCACAACTCTCCCCCTTGGCGACTTGTACCTACTTTCCCCATAAAGGCCACGACTCCTGGAAGACACTTGTCAACCTGTGGGATCAGGCGGAGATCACGAGTGGGCTCTTTCGGCTACTACTACTACACCTCAGGGCCTACCTTCGTGAGGAGTTGGGCGGAGGTCGTAAGTGGGCTTTTGGCCCCTACCACTGGCACCTCAAGCCCTTTCATGGGATGGGTTCCAGAAAGTCAAGCACATCATATATTCTATCACAAGAAATCATTCATTAAATATTCTTATTATCATATAGACAATATGCGTATATATGCAAGCAATGATCTGCAGAAAATACACCTGGTTATATTGATGTATTTGATAATAGCAACCTGTTGTAATACACGGGTCTGAGTCTCTTTGTCTTCTTGATCTATATGCTCCTCCCCTTGATCAATCTGTTCTCAATACTCAGAAATATTGCTTAAAGAGAAACCAATACATTAGTTATGTAATATCCCTTGCTAAATCTGACTGTAATTTTCTGATTTGAGCCTTGAGGAATATTGTCAAACAGTTGTCTTGAATGCTGCCTTTGGTCTGATATAGTTTTCTGTTTGCTTGTTTTGGTTTTGGTTGATGCCAAAGATGTTTTAAATGCTTGGAAATGAATGCTGAGATGACTAACAATATAGTGAAAGAGAAATGCAAATATTTTTGTTCTTTTCAAATGCATATAATTGAACTACCTATGCAAATGCACACCTACAGCCATGAGACATTTTCACAAACAGTTGGCATGCAAATTTCCATCATCCATTCCTTATTAAAATGCTAGTATATAATAGGCTGATTGCAATGCTCAATATAGTGACTGATTTTTCATTACACACATGCTCATACAAGCGCCTTAAAGGCTGCAAGTGATTTTCAGTCTAATACTCCAAAATTACAATGCAAAAATATGATGATATGATGAAGAGAACCTGGTATGAAGTGGAGATATGAATTGCGGATGAAATGACAAGCTTGACCGGCGATGACCAGCAATTATGAAGTCTTCTAATTGAAGAATCAAACCTACCAGAAGATGCCACCCCTGTTCTTGAGATGCAGATCCAATATAAAATTATTGCAGACTTTATTCACCTCCAAACAACTCCTAGAATGGTCGCCTAGCTTCCCCAAGTGGAGCGCTCAAATACCCATAATGAATCAATGCGAGAATGAGGCTCTATGAACAAAAATCTGAGGTTACCATGTGCAGATCGACCTCCATTAATGATTGTAAAAATGCAGCAGATGTATAAAAATCGAACCAACTCTTAGCAAGAGATATTTGCCCTCCTTAGTGCAAAATTATCCCTTCTAATGGACTGCAAAAAGTCTCCAAAAAATCTGACAGAGTTCTTCCTTGAATCGATTTCTTCCAATGATCAAAATTTGGCCAAAGGCCACAAAATTTTGGCACAACAAAGAAGACTGAAATAGCTCCTTCTCTCATTCCACTTAGGGTTGATATTCCATAATCGAAACCGATACCTTAGAGTCTTCAAACCCTCAAGAAAATTGCTAAGCATTCAAGCTCACCAATGTAGTATAAAGATGTCAACAACTCAAGATGCCCAAATGCAAAGACCTTATAAAGAATTTTCACCAAGTCTCCAAGAAGCTTCTATAATAAAATATTATTTTATTCTCTTAAGTGTCTTTTTGATATTATTTTATTTTTAGTCACTTTAATATTAAATTAATTAAATATAAAGTCATCTTATGATATTATAATTTTGCGATAACTTTACAAATAATTAATCTAATATTTTATTCCCTTATTTCACCTTTTAGCCTCCGAGAATAAATAAAGGGTAAAATAAACAACTCTTGGGTGGCGGCTAGAAAGGGGACATGACAGTCCTCCCTTCTCAGAATTGCTTTCCCTCAAGCAATTGCATGCTAGGATGCTCCAAAATCTGCTCACCTTCGCACGTGGCATCCTCTACTGGCAAATCTCTCCATCTCACCAAGAACTCCTTCACCACCCTATTCCTCAACCTCTTCTCTCGAGTATCAATGATCTCCTCGGGAATTAGGACCAAATGTCCCTCCTCATCCAATGGTGGAAGCTCAACTGAAGAAGTGACCCACTAACCAAGTGCCTTTTTGAGGCACGAAACATGAAACACATTATGGATCTTGCTGCTCTCAGGCAACTCCAACTCATAGGCAACCTCTCCAACACGCCTGACAATCCTGTATGGCCCATAGAATCGAGGCTTGAGCTTCTCAGCCCCACTCTTCTTCAGCGAAGACTGTCTGTAGGGCTACAAAGAAATGTAGACCAAGTCCCCCACCTCAAAACTACGCTCAACCCTGTGTCTATCCGCATAGGTCTTCTGCTGATTCGGTGTTGTCTACAAGTTATCCTTGAGTGCCCTCATTCCTCTATCCAATCCTTGGACTTAGGAGCTCTACTCTCTCCAAAAGCCAAATCCATAAATGATGGTGCATCATAACCATATAGAGCTTGAAAAGGCCGCATCCCAATAGACATGTGGTAAGTGGTATTATAACAATACTCACCCCAGTGCAGCCACTTAACCCATGCTCTCTGCTGCCTTAAAATGTAGTTGCACAAGTAACCCTCCAACGACTTATTCACAATCTTTGTCTGACCATCTGTCTGTGGATGGTAACTCATGCTAGGTGTCAACTCAATGCCTGCTAATCTGAATAGCTCCTGCCAAAATGCACACAAGAATCTGCTATCTTGATCACTGACAATGAATCTCGGTAAACCATGTACCCTGAATATCTCTATGAAGAATAACTCAGCAACATGTGAAGCCTTGTACTCTGTCGGTATGGCGAAGAAGTGAGCATACTTCCTCAACCAATCCACCACCACATAGATACAATATCTCCCATGCACCTTGGGTAGACTTGTGATGAAGTCCATGGAAATGCTCTCCCACTTCCACTTTGGAATGGGCAAAGGCTACAATAACCTTGCTGGCTATGAAAGTTCGGACTTGTTCTGCTAACAAGTCTCACACTCCCTGACATGTTTCAAGACATTCTCCTTGAGGCCCTTCCATGAGAACCTCTCTCTCACCTACCTGTATGTCTTGAAGTAGCTCCGATGGCCTGCTAAAGGAGTGTCATGTGAAGCCTGCAGTATCCTCTCCTTCAATTTAGATTTTGGCACCAAGTGGATCCTGTCCTTATAGAATCACATCATCTACTACTCAATACCTGTCATCCTGGATCAAACCATCCATTACCTCACAAGCAAACTTATTCTTGGAGTACTCCACCAATAAGAGGGGCTTCCAATCTGCGAAAATCTCGGTAAGTGAGCAACCTGAAGGCCTCCTGGAAAGAGCATTTGCAACAACGTTCTTCTTCCCCTTCACATACTCTATATCAAAGTCATATGCTTGTATCCTGCTGACCCACTTCTACTACCTCTCATTCAAATCCCTCTGCACCAAGAAATATCTAAGACCATTGTGGTCAATCCTCACCACAAACTTCCCTCCAACTAGATACTGTCTGAATTTCACCAAAGCATGCATAATGGCGAGCATCTCCTTATTGTAGATGGACTATAGTCTCTTTGGTCCCATCAACTTGCGGCTCTCAAAAGCTATGGGGTGTCGGTTCTACATCAATACTGCTCCTATACCCTCGCCCGAGGCATCACACTCAAGTACAAACAGTTGTGTGAAATTTGGAAGTGCCAAGTCTGGACAACTACTCATCACCTCCTTGAGCTTATCAAAAGCTCACTGTGCCTCCTTTGCAATATCCCTTGCCCAATCTGATCTCAAACTTGTTTATGGCTCAAGGAATATTGTCAAACACTTTGCATACACGCTAATTCGTATCATAAACTTATTGCCAATGATATGGAAGAGAAAAACAAGCAACAATGTATCCAAAATTATATCAAAAACATCTAAAATCTAATATAGACATTTCTTCAAACAATTGTCATGCATACTTCAGAATAAGGTGGTCTGAAAACTCATTGTTTGTTGATATGAAGTTCTGATTACAATTTTCAGACTTGCAATATATGATATATCAATTACTAATTCAAGTGCAATGAAGTTTGAATAAGCTCTAACGGCCGCCCCTAAAATCTGCATACAATGTACTCAGAAAATTAATAATTACATAGTCAAATGAGACCAAGAACCTGATTTGAAGTTGCCAAAGGAAAGGACAATGCTCAACAATGATCTCCAAATTTTTATACAATTTTTGAGAGCCTTCAAGAGTGAAATCGCCCTCCTCAAGCTGGCCGCCCCTGCCCTTCATGTGCAGATCCAAAATATAAATTATTGCAGCACTTCGACCTCCTCAATTTGCACTTGAAATGATTGTCTTGACCACTGAAGTAGATAGCTCAAATACCCAGAACGATACACTTCTCCAATCACATGCTATGAGCAAATATGTGTGCCACATATAGACTGGTTGAGCTCCATTGCAGCAGCTAATTGTGTCTGAAGACTACCTCCAAAGCCCACCAAACTCCAACAAAATGCTCTCAAGTGAAACACCTAACTCTCCTCAAAACCCCAATGCCAAAATAGAAGTCAAATGACACAAAGTTGTACACTCCATGCCAAATCGACCTCCATAAATGAAATCGTGGTCTTCAATGGCTGCTTCAATATGACTGTAACTATATATCAGACCTCCGCAAATATATATCAGATTTCAACAATCCCCCCAAAATGTCTTCAATGCTACCAATCGATGCAAAGATGATGCCACTAATGATCTCTAATCACAAATGCAAGATGACCTCAGCAAATTTGGCCTATGGTTGCCAATGAAGCACAATTAGAAAGACTAAAGTATCTTTCTCTCAGCTGCAACGCTTCGGAGGATCTTTCACCACCTCAATTATGCCAATCAAAGAGAGCTTTCGGTCTCAATGATCGAATGTAGAAACTACAGAAACCCTAGGCTCCACAATAAACTCAATCAAATGTCAATATCAAAATACCTGGATGTGCAAGAATGAGCCCTTAAGATCCTTTTATACTTTTCTTGGGAGAGCTCACACACTTTTTTTGCCAATGTGGGATAAAAGATATATTTCCCACTTTAAAATAATATTTAATTGCACTTTAATAATATTAAAATATCCTTATAATATAAAGTGCAAATAAACATTATAACATTATAACATGAGAAATATATATCTCCCCTAAAAACCATATAAAATCAAATGTGAAGCCACAAGCAACTGCCCAAATGACCCTCTCATCAACTCCTTGGCCTACAAGGGTCAAACAATAGGCCAAACTCCATCAATGTCTGGATACTAGTTAGAAGGGGACATTACATCCTTTGACCAACTGAATGCACCTCTCTTAGTCAAATCTATCAAGGGTGCTCCCAACTGTGAGAAACCCCTCACAAACCTCTTGTAGTAACTACACAATCCAAAAAAGCCTCACAATTCTATGAGTGTCCTAGGTGGTGGCCAATCCAATATTGCCTATATCTTCTCCTAATGAACTTGCACACCTTGTGCACTGATCACATGCCCCAAGTAAAGCATCTCCCTAAGGCCAAATTCACACTTTGAGGCCTTAGCGTATAATGGCTGCTCTCCTATAATAGTCAAAATGTCATCCAGTTGTCTCAACTGGTCCTCCCAAGTCTTACTGTAAATGAGCAAATCATCAAAGAATACTAGGAGAAACTTACGCAACTGCTTATTGAAGATATGATTCATATAAGACTGGAATGTCGCAGGTGCGTTAGTCAATCCAAATGGCATTACCAAAAACTCATAATGCCCATAATGACATTTGAATGTGGTCTTATGAATGTCCCACTCTCGAACCCTGATCTAGTGGTACCCTGAACGGAGATCTATCTTGGAGAAATAAACTACACCATGTAACTCATCCAAGAGCTCATTGATCCTGGGTATCAAGTATATGTTTTTGATGGTTTTTTTATTGAGAGCTCTATAATCAATACGCATCTGCATTGTCCCATCCTTCCTCCTCACTAGCACCACTGAAGAAGCAAAGGGACTAGAACTCGGTTTGATATGTCCCATCTGAAGCAATTCTTTGATTGCTTTCTCAATCTCATCCTTAAACTTCTTAGGATGACGATAGGGGATAGTGATGGCTGGCTTGACTCCCTCCTCCAACTCAATAGTGTGCTCAAACCCACGATCAAGTGGTCTCCCTGGAGGAATCTCTCCAAACACTTTGTCATGCTTCCCCAACAACTCCTAAATATCAATGTGATATGGCTGCCCTGAATCTGGAGTCTCCTTGCTTGTGATCAAGTACTTAGCTGCCCATGTTATGTCACCATGCCTAAAAATACTCTCCATGCATTTGCCTGACACCATCTTGGGTGATCCAGACGGCATACCCCTAAGCACCACTCTCCTGCCATCTACAGCTCTGAACTTGAGCTCCATGGTTTGAAAGTTCTAAGTGTATTTCCCAAGTGAGTGTAGCCATTGAATCCCAAGAATAGCATTGGTATCCCCTAAGTCCACCACATAGAAATCATCGATGACTGTATAATTGCCCAATGTGATAGGCAACTGCCAAACCCTCTGTGTACATGCCATATTATATCCTTCTACCACCATCACATTAAACCCCTCAAAATCCTCTACTAGCAACTTTTGTTTTGCCACTAAGGTTGCATCAATGAAGTTGTGGGTAGCCCCACTATCAATCAATATTGCGATGCGCTATCCTTGTAAAGATCCCCTAACTCTGAAGAAGTTGAACCTTGGTGTGCCTGATAAGGTAGCAACAGTGCTACTCTTGCCTTCATCCTCTTGAGGTTGCTCCTCATCTGAACTACTGCTGTCCACAACATCATGTCCATGCTCCTCATTCTCACTATCGGACACTACCTCAATGAGGTGAGCCTTCCCTTTCCCAAGCAACGATGTTTAGCCTCCCATTTTTCCTTGCAATGATAGCAAACATTTTTCTCCCTACACTCCTTGCGAAAATCCTCAATAGACTTATTCTTCCCATGGCCATCCTCAGAGAAAGACTTCTTTCCCTTATCCTTTGAAGAAAATGAACTGTGAGAGTGGTATTTGTTCTTTTGATTGCTAGACTCCATGTCTCTAGCCTTCTTGATTGCCTCCTTTAGTGAAGTAGGGTTGAGAGCCTTAACCCAACCCCTCAATGGATCCATCAAACCATCCATGAATAGGACCAGCAACCTCCCCTCTGAAATACTAGTCACTAGAATGGCCAACCTTTGAAAATCAGCAATGTATGTATCCAATGATCCCCACTGCTTAAGCTGAGCTAACTCCTTGAAATGGAGTTCCGGATCCTTCACATCAAACCTCTCAATCAAACCCTCAGTGAGCTTTGCATAAGAGGTAATATGATCATGACCCATTGTGACCAATCCATGATACCACCATTCATGTGCAATTCCATCTAAGTGTATGGTAGCATATTTGATTGCTTTATCCTCGAACATAGGATTAAGCTGAAAATAGGTATCCACCTTTTGCATCCAAGCTTGTGCTGTTGTCTTTCCTAAACCATCATAGTAAGGAAAACTTAATTTTCCTACCTTTCTTCTAAGATCATTGTGCTGCTCTCTATTACCTCTGTCGGGTTTGTGTCTCATTCTTAGGTCTATGTAGTCTTTAAGAGACATATCTTGTTCGAAACCAGCAGCTACCCAATCTTGCCTGAATTGATCCTAAAGCTCGAGTATTGCAAGTTGATTGTTTACTTCTTGTTGCTCTTCTCTTGCTAGAAAGACCGGCATCATAGGTCTTGACCCACCTTATGTAGCATAGTGATTAGGAACCCTGTTATTATTGATTGAATTGTCTCCTTGGCCATTGTTTCCTCCATTCATATTCTTATTGAGATTGACCAAACTTCTTGTCAAAAAATCCAATGTTTGTGCCACACTCAGATTTATTGTTCTTTGTTCTGCTAGATGTTCTCTCAAGAGTGTTTCACCTGATTGCTCTTCCCTACTTGGGCTGCCACTTCTTCTTTCACCCATTGTGCTAGCTGATTCTTCTTCACTTTCTCAATGTTCTCTCAAAATATCGGAAACTGTTTCTCCTTCCGGAACCTGTGGTGGCTACCAATGTTTTCAACCTTTGTTGTATTGCTGCTCTTTCTTTTCTTCTCTTGTTGTGTACCGCTTTTCTCTATCACTCATGAACCCTTACAAGCTGGCAGAAACAATAGCTCTTATACCACTGTAATACCCCTTGCTAAATCTGACTGTAATTTTCTTATTTGAGCCTTGAGGAATATTGTCAAACAGTTGTCTTGAATGCTGCCTTTGGTCTGATATAATTTTTTGTTTGCTTGTTTTGGTTTTGGTTGATGTCAAAGATGTTTTAAATTCTTGGATAGTGACTGATTTTTCATTACACACATGCTCATACAAGTGCCTTAAAGGCTGCAAGTGATTTTCAGTCTAATACTTCAGAATTACAATGCAAAGATATGATGATATGATGAAGAGAACTTGGCATGAAGTGCAGATATGAATTGCAGACGAAATGACAAGCTTGACCGGCGATGACCAACAATTTGTCTTCTAAGTGAAGAATCGAACCTCCCAGAAGATGTCTCCCCTGTTCTTGAGATGCAGATCCAATATAGAATTATTGCAGACTTTATTCACCTCCAAACAACTCCTAGAATGGTCGCCTAGCTTCCCCAAGTGGAGCGCTCAAATACCCATAATGAATCAATGTGAGAATGAGGCTCTATGAACAAAAATCTGAGGTTACCATGTGCAGATTGACCTCCATTAATGACTGTAAAAATACAGCAAATGTATAAAAATCGAACCAACTCTTAGCAAGAGATATTTGCCCTCCTTAGTGCAAAATCATCCCTTCTAAGGGACTGCGAAAAGTCTCCACAAAATCTGACAGAGTTCTTCCTTGAATCAATTTCTTCCAATGATCAAAATTTGGCCAAAAGCCACAAAATTTTGGCACAACGAAGAAGATTGAAATATCTCCTTCTCTCACTCAAGCTAGGGTTGATATTCCACAACCAAAACCAGTACCTTAGAGTCTTCAAACCCTCAAGAAAATTGCTAAGCATTCAAGCTCACCAATGTAGTATAAAGATGTCAATAACTCAAGATGCCCAAATGCAAAGACAAAAGCTCCTTGTAAAGAATTTTCACCAAGACTCCAAGAAGCTTCTAGAATAAAATATTATTTTATTCTCTTACTGACTTTTTGATACTATTTTATTTTTAGTCAAATTAATATTAAATTAATTAAATATGAAGTCATCATATGAAATTATAATTTTGAGATAACTTTACAAATAATTAATTTAATATTGTATTCCCTTATTTCACCTTTTAGCCTCCGGGAATAAATAAAGGCTAAAATAAACAACTCTTGGGTGGCGGCTAGAAAGGGGACATGACAAGTTAGTTGTTAGGTAGTTTTGGGTAGTTAGTAGGTAGTGTATTGTTGATGAATGGAGAATTTACAAGTTTAGACATTGGCTCTCACTTGTCACCATTTTGATATGGTATCAAAGTAGGTTTTATGGACCTCTTTGGTTGCCTTCCATTCATTTGTTTTTCCTCTCCAAAGCAGTGCATTAAATGGCCAAGCAGTGTAGACCATGTGCGACAACCTTTCATGTTTGTCCACCATTCTTGCATTTTGTCAATACATGCGTAGTGTCAATCACATGCAAATCTGTGGCATCCATCATTCATTTGCATTTCTTCTCTCTTTCCATTTTGTTCACTCTATTCATAGTTTTCACTTCATTTTGTTCATGTTGATATTCAAAATCAGAAAAAATAAAAAAAATCTGAAAGATTGTGAAAGAGTGCAGGTGGTTAAGGTGGTTTTAGGTGGTTGAAGAAAAGAATTTTACAATGATCTTTGCGTGAATATCATCTAAATTTGGAGTTTTCCATTTTCAAACTCAGAACTCGATCACTAACGGCAATGGGCGAATCATGCTTTGCAGCAACATGAAGAAATCAAAGAAGTTATTTTTATCAATGAGAATTGTGTTTATTCTTCATCAGAAGTTTTTTTGTTTAGAATATGATAAATGCAGCCGCCCAAGAAGGATTTGCACCACTTATGTTTGCACATACACGCTTATATTTTCTATGGAAGATGAGCTTGAATAATGGCATGTGGAAAAGGTTTACAGAGTTTCAATACCTCTTTCTTTGCCAAGTTAGGTGATCATAGATCAATCATCCATTATTTTTGTAGCGAATGGCCTGTGATATATATTAGCATCAGCTAAACATTCTATAGAGCCATTGATTCTCTTCTTTAGTCAATCAAGTGGGAGGAAATGTAGACAAAAAGCTCATTATGAAAGGATGGTTCAGAGAGGGATATAATAAATCGACCATCCTTAGTCGTCTTGTAAGAACCCTCCTGTTCTTGCTATGATTTTTTCAAATGCTTATGATGTATTTCTTTTGTGTTTTTGAAAAATATTTGATTTTTTTGTTTTTTTTTTTGGAGGAGTTCTGTGCTTTTTTTGAATTTTCTGATATAATGAACTAAGAAATTGCAGCAAGCAATATACTGTAAATGAAGGCAGAATAAATATCTACAGCTATAAAGGATATTGCAAACTTAACTCAACTTTATTGAAATTATATATAAACAAGAGTTTTTCCTTAACAATTCATACCCGATGAATACAAGCAATATTTGTCTTAATCTTGCAGCTGATAGCAGCAGCCAGGAGAAGCCATAATAAAGACGATTTGCTGCAATGGAAGCTTTCTCCGCCAATTTATTGCTGCTTCCTTCTCTTGATCCCTTAACTGCTACCAATGGATTAATTTCCATGCCCAAACTCCAGGCATTTCAGCCTTTATTTCAGACGCCCCTCTAAATACATAGTACAGCCATCAATGAAGAGTTTTGTACGGCCTGTACCAGCAGAAGTACGGCCCAGCAATGATGATCTGGTGATGTTTTCCAGATCTGTAATGGCGTCCTTGTGGTTTTATCGGTTTCCCCTTTCAATCTCTTCTTAAAATCTTCACAAGTATGCACAATATTGACCTTTGGTTGAAGCCAACTAAATAAGCAATCTTCAGCTGATATCTCACAACCTCAGAATGCTGATCAACGAAGATACCACGTTCTACATTGTCAAGAAATTGCAGAAACCCTAGGTTTCTTCTTCTCGCACGCCAAACTCACAAGAGCCATGTTTATAAAATGCACAATGAATGGCGAATAGCTCTTGTTGATGCCTAATATAGTCTTCTCCAAAAGGCTCAACCCCCAAAGAGCTTTTGAATCAATTAAAATATATTTTCCCTTTGGTTTTGCTTTTGACTTCATAATATATCATTAATTGGGCGCCCATAACTAGGGGTAATCATGATGTTTTCGTGACCGCACTAACGCAGAATAAAGTTGCCAACGGCTTCCCTATCCTCTTGATCAAAGTATTCCGCATGCTAAGATTGCAAGAAAGTTCATGCGTTCAACTCCAAGGTTCCTTTAATGCGAATAGGCTCGGTTTGGCTCGATGTGATTTGCTGGTATTTCAAGGGGACTTACAGAATTGTTCGGCAGTGGAGAAAGGGATTCAAATGCTTGAAAGATTTATCTATGAAGTGCGGGTTTCCTATTCTAACCAGAAAGTACTGAATTGAAAAGGGTGTAGGGCCTAAGAAGTTTATGTTCTATTCTAAATGCAGGATATGTGGAGCTTCACTTCAATAGACTTCAACCGGATTTCACCTAGCCTCCGTCGGACAGCCTCAGTAAAATCGGTGCAATCTTCAAGGGAAATAGCAAAAGATGTTCAAATTATGACTTAACATGCATACACCATCACAACGACGCATATAAGCACATAAATCACAACTGAAGTTAAACTCAAGGTAATGTCCAGTTGACCACACAAGGCGAACTTATCATCAACAAGCCGCTAGTGGTATGGAATAAAGCGAAGCTATCTTAGTAAAACACCACACACCAAAGTAAGCTACTTGCATGAATTTAAGCTACTTGGATACGAAAGGAAGAAGAAACCTTGCTAGCATTTCATGACAAGACGAATTCCATCATCAATGAAAAGATCTATTATCATAAAATGTGTTACACAACAATTTCCTCAAAAGTTTTCAAAGGGAAAACTTTCTTTCTTCTCCAAACTACACTATCAATCTACTTCTAAGCTACTCTAAGTTGTCCCTCTACTCTAATTCTACCCTGATCCTCTCTACTGTCTACTTTCTAATGAATTACAAATGAGGGGGACTCCCCCTTTTATAGCTAGCCAAGTCCCAAAAGACGGCTAGGGTTACAATCAATAGAGTGGCCAGAATCGTGCCACCTCAGCCCTAAATAATATTGCCCTAAAAACCGCCACAGAAGAGAGTGGGGTAATAAATGCGCCATAATGTCCACCATCATCCTTCTAGAAGATTCCATTTGTAGACGCGTTCACACTGTTCTCGATCTTCTTTCTTGGCGTTGTTCTTTGATTTCTTCCACTTGAGGGTTTTCATCTTCGTCACTTCGAGTTATACTAAGTCTTAACACTTAGCCATTTTCTTGCAAATTTTCCTCCTTCGAGATTGAAACTCATCTTCATCATGCTTCCACTTCAAGACATCGTGCTCAGGCTTCAACGTTCCTCCTGCAAAACAAGCAAGGAGAAGGGTATTAGAACACTTCATAATCTAAGCTCAACTTACTTACCTGATTATTATGCTCAAACTTCCAAGCGTTCATCGTCCTCGCTAGTCAACTTCATTCTTCTACATGATGCCTTAGCCAAATTTTCAACCCATCTCGTATTCTGCCTGGTGTACTTCACTCTGATATTTCATTTAACTCTGGCTTGAGAAGAAATTCCTTCATCAGGAACTCGATCAGAAATCATCTAGGCGATCACTTTCAAATTCATTGTCTGGAGGATTTTACCTTGAAAACTTCTTAGAAAATTTTAAAATTTCCCTTAGGAAAATTCATCAACTTGAGGTCCATCCAAAATATCCATCCTGAAGGCCGCAGCGAAGCATGGAAGACCTTAAAATCAACTCCTCATTGATAATCCTCAATACCCAGAAGAAAATTTCCTCCAGAACGCGTCGAACTCATGGGTGCACAACGAACGGGTTCATTTTATTTCTCTGAATTTTGAACCTTAGAAAATTATTCTTTCAACAATTTTGTCCTCGTTCTTCGATCCCCTCTGAGAATTTTGCTCTGACTTGGAAAATTTTTACCAATCCTGTATAGCTGGCATTCACTGACTTCACCTCTGGCGACTCTGCTCACGCTTCAGGAAAATTCCTTCACCTCTCCAGACTTAGGCATTTTTCTAAGGGAGAACATTTTGTGCCTTAGAAAATTTTTAAATCATCTCTTGGGAAAATTTTGCCTTGGAAATTTTTCACCTTAAAATTTTGGCCTGTGAGAAAGACACCAACTTCACTTAGAAAATTTTATCCACAGAGGTGCCTGGCACATTTTATTTTTCTAGCCACCACTTCGTATTTTACTCCACACCTGGAAAATATTTATTCAAGAGCCCAACGCCTAGCAATTTTTAACACTTAGAAAATATTTCAACGCCTTCAAGATATTTCTAACACCTTATAACTCCCTTACTCACAGGCGCACACTTCACTTAGCATTTTATTCTCAACACCTTCAAATATTTTCTAACACTTACCACTTCCAACGCCTAGCAAGTTTGTTTTGACTTCACACGCCTTAGAAAATTTTCTAACACCTTATGACTCCCTTCACACGCCTAGCAAGGTTTTCACAAAGGCCCACCACCTTGGGCGCATTCTACACATGAAGAGGGATGACGCCTAAGCTTTCACCACCTTTCACCACGCTAGGTAACATTTTTCACCCTATTCACCACCCTTAATTACTTTTCACATGCAAACATGGGCGCATTTCCTTGTAGGAGGCGGACGAACTTGCAAATGCCTTGTGACTTTTCAACTTCCGTTTTTTGTCTTCATGTGAGCTCATTTGGGCGCATTTTGGGGGGTGAGGAGGACAAGCATGCAAGTTGGGCGCATTTCCATACTTGTGAAGGATGAAATCTCCAGCATCTTTGGGTGACCCTTCGACTTCCATTTTTGTCTTGACTTGCATGATTTGGGCGCATTTTAGCCTTGGAGAAGGACGAGGTTGCTTTGACCTTGTTGACTTCTTTGTGTTGGGCGCATTTTCATGTTTGAGAAGGATGGGCGCATTTGGACCCCTGAGGCGGATTTCTCACGCTTAGAAATTTTTTCAACTTTCCTTCTTCCTTCTTGGCCGCATTTGGACCCCTGAGCAGGATGAAATATCTTTGACTTTTGTTTGACTTTTCTCACCTTAGGCGCATTTTACCCTGTGTGGTGGATGAACTTGTATCTTGGAATTTTTATGCCTCTTCATCAATCTGGGCGCATTTTGCCAGGCCCGCTGGACGAGACTCCAGACTTAGACAAAATTTTCATCATCCTCGCCAGCCTACGTGCCCTGCTATTTATAGTAAGTTCTCTGAATTTTGCGCCGAGTTAGGATTAACTTGGGGAAATTTTGAGCGTAGCACCCTCATAGCTCTGTTGTCACAATGGAAACCGCTTGCCATTTTTAGTCACCACGCTATTTACGCCTTTTGTTTTTGAAGGTGGCTTACTGCAAATAAGTAAGCTCTTTGTTTACGATAGCTCCCAAGCTCCGGTCGAGTTGAAATTTTTAATGGTAGCTCCTCACCACGTATTTAATGCGGTGACAACGGCTATGCGATTTACTATTTTAGCCGCGTTTCCAATTTGACTTACTATAAATAGTAAGTGCTCCGTTGACCGAAATTTCACGGTGAGATAACTTGAAGGATCTTGTCAGCGATGGTTTACGCCAGTTTGATTTTGACTTTTGATGCCTATTTTAGGCTCGAAACCTAATTTGCATTGCATGCGTATCAAAAGATCTCCGTTTGACTCTGTTTCTGCAGCACTGTGACCGGCTCGTGAATCTGAACTGCTGGGTGGCGGCAGCCGGGACACACCTGCTAAAAATAGCAAGTTCCTTACTGAGTGAGAATCCTCATTTGCATGTCACACCATCGCGAAGCTTTCGAAAAACCCATCAAGAATCACCCGACATGCAAAAGAAACCTCGACATGCAAACCCTAAAAATAGCCTCGGAAGGCTGAATCCTGAAAGTGGTCATCTCGACTTGCATGTTATACCATCGTGAAGGTCTCGAAAAACCCAGAAGGAATATGCAGACATGCAAAGAAATTC
>VDFB02194910.1:0-15001 GCA_007258455.2 Sequoia sempervirens
ACTATTTTTCCATTTGCAAACAACAAGAGTATTATAAATATTTTCATTGCTTTGGAGACTATGTCAAATGCATGGTTCAAAGCAACATATTTCTTCATTGAAAATATATTTTCATGGCAGTCTTTTTTATAATTGAATTTAATTATTTTTTGAAATTATATTTTGAAGACGATATTTTTTATAATTGAATTTAATTATTTCTGACACATAAAATATATAAAATTTTAGCAAAACAAAAATAATGTCAAGTTAGATTTTATGTTATGTGGGAGGCTTTAACTTATATTAGATTATGGATTTTTAAAAATTGCATGTTATTTAATTATAAACTTAAATTATGAGGAATAAAGCAACCTTTCATTAAATATTGGGGCTAATACGTGCAACAAAATAATTATCACTGCATTTTTTTTATTTATATAATTTTTATTTTATAATAAAATGGGTAAAAACTTTATTGAAGTCGAAAGATTAACAATACATAAGAAAAAGGGAGCCCATCAGCTCCCACAAAGGAAAACCTAGAACAACAAGTACAAACAGAATCACCAACAAACTAGCCACCAACATCTTATCCCTCCATATCATCAGCAATGACCTTCTCTAGATCAAGAAAATACTCAGGAGATAACTATCCCCACCCCTCAATCCTCCAATCATCCTCATGCTCTGAAGCCCACTTTGCCAAATAATTAGCGGACCTATTCCATTCATGCGGGATGTGGACAAAAGACACCACTTCCAATGTAGAGCACCTCTACAAAATCTGTCTAGCCACTATCACAATCTGCCAATCAACATCAGCTACCCTTTTCTCAAGCAATAAATTAACAATAATCTGTGAGTCAGATTCATAGATAACCTTTCGCCAACCCAAGGCGCAAGCACATTCAATAGCCTAAAGAATCGCCATCCCTTCCATAAGGTTGTTAGAATTCTGCCCCTTATGGATGGAGAAAAGAAAAATGACCGAACCAATACAGTCTCTACCAATTCCACCAATACCAGCAGGCCCTGGGTTGCCTCTAGAGTCACCATCAGTATTAATCTTCAGAAACTCCGTCGGAGGAGGCAACCATCTTCCAACCCTTTGAACCTTATTTTTTTCTCTCCTACCTCTTCTAACACAGACAGAGATAGGAGTCAACTCCTGCATCCCCAATCTATTCACAATCTCATCATCTCTTCTTTCCAATGGAAGAGTCACTTCACATTTAGCTTCCATAGTCTCTTGGATCATCCCAATAATTATGTGCCAAACCTGTTGAGCCATCAACTTTTCTCCACAAAAAATCCTACAATTCCTTTCCAACCAAATTTTCCAAAGGATGAAAGTAGGACCAATGCTCCACAAAATCTGGAGAAAAGAGGCTTGGGAGGGGGGCCTTCCCAGATTACTCCAAAATTCAACAAGAGAAGAAGCATGAAAACAAGGATGTTTCCAAACACCCCACCACCAATGCCAGAGCAACATAGAATAAGAACATCGAAAGAATAAATGGGAAGAATCCTCCTCACTGCACCCACATAGAACACACATAGAGGGTCTCTGGAATCCATGCTTATGAAGGTTCTCCCAAGTCAAACATCTATTCCAAGTAAGAGTCCAAACAAAATAATTACACTTAGGCCATGAAAACTTGTTCCACACATGTTTCCACCAAGGGACCTCCACCCCCCCAAACTTATGAGAAAGCAACTCCTGATAACCACTAGCTACAGTAAAAACACCCTTAGGGTTCGGGCTCCAAGCTAGAATATCCTTATCCCTAAGGGAGTTGCATTGTCTGCTAGCCAAGATATTCTGAAGCACAATACCATCCTCCTCCAACCCGAGAGCATGCCACTCACCAGGGTCCTTCCACCTAGCCACCTCCACCTGACCACCAAGGTCAAAATTCTTAAAATCACTCACTCTAGGCCAACCAACCTCCAAAAATCTCTGCGACAGAGTCACCAAATTAGGGTACTGACGAAGAATGGGCATGTAACCATCTAAGAATCAGACCAAAACATAGCCTCAGCCTCCTTATTACAAATCCAGAACATGCCCTCCTTGATTAGCACAGCCCCTTTCTTAAGCGTTCCCTAAATCACCGAGCCTTTCCCTACTAGAGGAAACCTGGGAAGCTCCTCCTTATAAATCCCTAGAAGATACTTGTGGGATAAGATCCTAGCCCAACAATGATCCTGTTCCACACACCACCTCCAATAAAGCTTTATAGCCAAAGCCAACCCAGACCAAGTCGCCTTTCGTAAACCAAGTCCCCCCACCTGCTTTGGGCTGCAAACAACATCCCACTTAACCAGGCTCCATTTAGAAGAGGACAAGCTACCTTCCCATAAGAATTGTCTAGCCAGAGAGTCCATATCCTTCACAAACCCAACAAGAACAACCTATAACATGCACCTATAAATAGGAAGAGCATGCACCACATACTTAAGCAAGAGAACCCGCCCAACAAATGACAACCATCGATGAGTCCAATGACTAACCTTCACACGAAAGTTGTCCAAGATATTCTGCCATGATTCCTTGGGAAGTCTACCGACAGAGATAGGAATACCCAAATAGGTTAAAGGGAGAGAATCAATTTGGAACCTCAAGATATGAGAAATTCTTTGCTAAATAGGCTACGTAGTATTAAAGAAGAAAATGGAGGATTTGTCTTCATTAATCCTTTGACCAGCTGTAACAAGATAGATATCCAAGGCCTTGTGTAGACACAAAGCTTCTCTGATCTTGGCTAGACCCATCAAAGTTGTATCATCCAAAAATTGCAAGTGTGACTGAGGAGGAAGGTCATTTACCCACTTCCATCCCTAAATCAAACCCAACTCCACATTACGTTTTACCAGTCTACCCAGACTTTCCGCCAGAAGAATAAATAAGAAGAGACAAGATCCCCTTGACGAAGGCCCCTAGAAGCCCTAAAAAGATCGATAGGCTCCCCATTAATCAACACCGAGAATGAAGTGGAGGAAACACAACTCATCGCCCACTAGATCCATTCCTCAGCAAATCCAAAAGCAATAAGAATTTTTTGCAAAAAGGACCATCTCACTCTATCATAAGCCTTCGCCATGTCAAGCTTGATGAACAAAGCCTTTTCTTTCGAGGATTCCATCGAATGAATGGTCTGCATAGCAATGACCACCCCATCTAAAATGTGTCAACCCTCCACAAAACCACTTTGTTCCTCAGAGATAAGCCCACCAAGCCATCTCTTCAGCCTTTTAGCAATTAGCTTGGAAATTATTTTATACACCACATTACAAAGAGAAATGGGACAAAATTGACTCAGACGATCTGCCTCTTCACATTTGGGAATGAGAGCAAGGAAAGTAGAGTTTAAAGCCCAAAGCATCTGCTTGTTTTTCTGAGACTCACACACCACCTCCAACAAATCCAATTTAATGATGTCCCAAAACTCTTGATAAAATTCCACTGGAAACCCATCAGGACCTGGGGCTTTCCCTTTCTTCATCTAAAAAATAGTAGCCTCTAATTCCTCCAGCGAGATATCTCGCAAAAGATACTCATTTATCTCCCTAGTGACCAAAGATGGAATACAAGCCAGAACTTGGTTTTCTTCCTCCATAACAACCTGAGAGTCCTCATGAAATAAAGAAACATAGAACTCAGAAGCTTCTCTAGATATATCCTGCAAGGAAGATAGATGCTCACCCCTATCATTCACCAAAATAGGCATAGAATTACCATGCCTCCTAGCCTTCACCGAGTTGAAGAAAAAGGTAGTGTTCTTATCCCCCTCCTGTAACCACTCAACTCTAGCCTTCTGCTTCCAAAACATTTCCTCACGTAGCTCACACTCCTCCAAAGCTTTTCAATCCTAGGCCTCCTCCCTAAGTAAATCCTCAGAAAGACCACACTCCCTTATCTCCCGAGTGATGACATCCAAGACAGCTTGTGCATCAACCTTAGCATGAAAAATATTGCCAAAGTACTGCCTATTCCACTCTTTAAGTTGATATTTTACATATTGTAGCAGCTTAGAAAAGGAATACATGGTAGTTCCAAAAGTAGGTCTTCCCCTTCTCCTTCAATCAGCCATATATGCACCTGCAAAGAAGAATCTCTTAACCACATAAGTTGAAACTTGAAAGCAGGGGACCGACCCACCTGAGTAGAAAAAGCAGAAAACTTAATAGGCCAATGATTTGAACCCCTCCAGTCAAGAATCTCAGAGGTAGAAGAAAACCCTCCACCAACCCAAAAACAAGAAACGAAGAAGTGATCAAGTCTCTCCACAATACAACTCTCCCCCAATATCCTATTATTCCAAGTAAACTTCCCATTTCGAGGCTTAATGTTAACCAGGTTCAAAGCAGGGATGCTATCATGAAAAAGGAGAGTAGAGGGTTCCAATCTCGCAACACCACCCATCTTCTCCTCTGTCTCAATAATAGCATTGAAATCCCTTGCAACAATCTAAAGGAACAAAGGAGCAAGGCTCCAAACATAACTAATATGGGACCACAACAACTTCTTACCAGGAAAATTATTAGGCACGTAGATGTTTGAGAGGAGAATAGTTTCCCCCAACTCTAGACTTGAAGCAACCACATAGATTGAGGACTTGGAGGACACCCACCAAAGAGGATGAATCTTCAATGGATTCCATAAGCAAGCCACCCCACCTGCATCATACCTTCAACTGTTAACTTAGTCTCCTGAAGAAAAAGAATATCAAGAGAATGAGAATGCAACAAATTCCAAACAACTTTTTGTCGAGGGCCACTGTTCAAGCCCCGTACATTCCAGGAGAGGACAATCATTTTGGAGGATTAAAAAAATGTGAATCCAGAGTCTTTACAGACCCAGCCTCCACCAAAGACTCCCCCATCAACTTTAATTTCTCCAAATCCTTCTTTCTCCCTGCTTTAGAAGACTTCTCTACCACCCCTTTCTTTAGGTCCTTCTAAAGAATTCCCAGTGAAGGAGAAGCCTTATTACCTTTTACCAAGCCTGCTCCTATTTTCACTAAAGGGCTGGATAGCCTTCCTTCCACCAACTACGGCTCCATAGAAGGCTCAGTCCCCCCAAGAACCACCATACTTAGGTCTGATTCCAATTGGATAGCCCCAACTTCCTGAGGAGTTTGGATGTGCTCTGGGAAACCACCTTCTTGAACCCCTTCTGAAACCCTATGGTCCAAAATCAACAATCCTGGATTCACCTCTTGATGACCAAGGTCATCAAGCACCTCAAATCTATTACAAGAATCTCCTTCCTAGCGATCCTTAAAGGTCCTCTTTTGGCCCCAGTTCCTATTACGAGCCTTGGCAGGAATAAAACCCTCAACATCCATAGCCTTAGTCGACACTGTCTCCTTACCCTTGTCACCCTTTGAGGGATTATGAGGAGGATGAGTTGCTTGAATCCTTGGAGATTTAAACTTTAGGCATCTTCTCTGCAAATTCCCATATTCATGATAGAGACAGCAATGAAAAGGAAAAGTCTCATAGTCAAGCTGTTGCACCCAAGAGCATGAACCTGCACGTATTTCCAAAGAATCTGGGATTGGGTTATTCAAATCCATTTCAACACATATACGAGCAAAAGTCATTACCTTTCTGTTCGGATTTTGTTGAGAAGGACCCACCGGTTTTCCCAGTAATGAAGCAACTCTATGCAAAATGTCATTTCGCCAAAATTCCACTAGAAATCTAGGGAGGCGAACCCATACTGGCACCCGATTCGGAAGCTCCTCCAAAGGATCAAAACCTGCATGCCATGGTTTAATGAATAGACCAACCTGGTTGTGGAAGTAAGGCCCACCTTCAAAAACTCTATTGTGATCCGCCATGCAATTAAATGTCACCATGAAATAGTTGTTTGCTAACAACATTATTTCCATCTCACCCTTCGGGGACCAAGAGCGATGAACCCATGAGTCCAAAAATTGGAGCGAAAACCTCATTCCCAAAAATTTGCATAGAAAAGCATGTTTTGAGAAATACTCGATATCCCCCACAATCGATTCAGGTTGGATAACCAACACCAGCCTTTCCTTGGAATGTTCAAGGCATCCATTTGTCTTCGGAATACGAGAACCACTAGCATGAAAAAATCCATCATTACTTGAGTCATTTGAAAAAAAATTATTATTAAAAACTTTCGAAGAACGATTTGGAGGCGAGGCCCCAAAAGCAACATGAAAATCCAAAGGGGATTTGACCCTTGATGACTCCCTCTGAGCCATGCAAAATCGAGTCCCAAAACTTTGTGCAAGAAAACTGACAACCACACCTACGAAGCTAGTACTAGGTATGGAAAAGAGAGCCCCACACACTAAACAATAAGCTGGTAGCCTACCTGACCAAAGCAAGGTCCAAAATAGAAGAAAATACGACTCCTCAGGAACCACCGAATAAGATCTGCAACAAAAACAAGACACCCCTCCCCAAAAATAACAAAAGACCCACCCCTCTACGCACAAAAGACTAAAGAATCCGATCCCCCACCGAGCCAGCACATGCATAGAGAAATAACGACCTGCACCAAGCCATTACTGGCCACGAGCCCTCGCCCACACACTGTACAGGTCCACCATACAATTTTTTTCAGCTACATCTACCTTGGGTTTTCTGAGATTTGAATGTTTAGGGATTTTCCCTTTTATTTATATAATTAAGTTGTATTTAATATTTAGTATTATACTAAATATTAAATTTGTAGAAATGATAGACATTTTTAGTTTTATAAATGATGAAGAATATGATTATAGATAAAGTTTTTGATAAAGGAGAAAATGGGTTTTATAGGACCCAACACCACAAAGTTTATATAAAAAAGGAATAAGCATTAAAGAAACTACAAAAAAAAATGCTACAACAAAAAGAGCCCAAGAAACACAATAGCCACCAACCTAAGGTCAGCAAGGGCCACCAAAAAAACCCAACCAAAAAGCCAGCAAGAAACCCCCAGCTAGCCTAATAACTTAAGAGCTTCAACAGCCTCAACTTCAAGATTGTGCATTTTTTGTGTGCCCTTCTTTAGGACTTGAACCATCTGGGGCATAGGAGGAGTCTTCCTCTTCAGAATAGCTCTCATCTACTTAGATATACCTGCATCCTCAATACTGTTCTTGTCCTTGTCCACTTCCAAATCCACAACCAGAGAACCCTGATGTGAATTCTCTAGTTTCTCAAAAATTGCATTAATAATGATGGCATTATGCTTCACCACTATGTGATTATGCTCCATAATAGTTTTCATAGTATTTTTCATTTTTCCAATTTCATCTTCCAGGAGTTTGACTTTACTTTCATTATCCTTGACCCTCATTCTCATCCTATCCTCCTTCCTCCCACCCTTCACACTAATAAGGGAGTTGACTTTGCCTTCCAAATCCTCCAGCTTGTTGTTAAGGGTTCTATTTCTGAGATTAAGGTCTTTAATTTTATGGAAGGCCCATTTCATAATTTTGAAGTAATCCACAACACCATTTCTGGTGATAGCTAGGATATCCCTAGGAAGCTCGCAGTCCGGTTTAAAATAGTGATCCTCAGGATTTAGGTGTCTAGGAAATTTTGGTCCATTTTCTCTGTTCAAAGTAGGATCAGACAAGTAAGAGTTTTTGCTAGCATTAGGGGCCTCTGAAATGTCCTCCTAGGAGTCCTCAGAGTAAGAGACCAGTTTATTAGTAGGGGACTCTTTTTGGGTGGGCTTGACTTTCTGACCAGAGTAGTTGGGGTTTTTAACTTTCAAAACAAAGTAGCTGGGGTTTTTGATAGCATTAGGATTCTTGGGCAAGGGATTACCCTACTGAGTTTTGTTACCATAATTTGGGATTGGGTGACTTTCATCATTCCTCACAGGGTCATGCTTGTTAAAATACTCCAACACACTATCTTCAGTATCCTCATCTTCTAAGGGTGAAGCTAGGATAGGGTTGGATAAGGCCAGCATATTTTGAAAATGTTCATAAATAAGCCTAATAAGGCCAATATGTAGAATTGGGTACTTAGGATTCTTCTTATGATCCTCTAGGCTATTACTCATGGAACAATAAAAATAATAAGGTAAAGAAACCCTTACCTTATGATAGAAATGGTTAAGCAGGGTGAACTGATAGCCATAGACCCTGGTGAATCTGTTGTCCAAGGTAATGTATTCCATGATGATTCTGAGCACCTTCCTCCATAGCGATTTAATCGTATCAGCTTCAAAGTAGTTGTTGGAGACTTTTATCGGCTTGCTCTTCTCTTTATCTTTCTTGGGGAATCTAATAATGGCTTCATCAGAGAACCTTCTGTCATGAAAGAATTCCATTCCCTTAGTAGGCATGCCAGTCACCTCTCCAATGAGGTTCTCATGCACCTTGACCTACCGTCCAAACAAAATTATTTCCCCATTCTTCCATTTTTTCTCAAAGTACTTGGTGGCCTTCAAATCAAGCCCATGAAACTTTTCAATGAAAGAGAGCATCCCACCATGTTCTATTTTTTCCTAGACCTTAGAATTCCTCTTATGCATTTCATAGCTTTTCGACTCCACCCTTTTCTTGTCTCCACCCATTGTCACAAGCACCTCACTACCAAAGAAAAATTTCTACAATGAAATGCAGTAGCCAAACCAAAGAACTAAAAAAATGTGCCACCTCTTACTGCCAGTTAAGAAATTACATGCATCCCCATCAAATCTAATGATGTTGAAGTACTTGGCCCTACTCTCTTTCATCATCAAAATAAGTTGTTTCTTTCACATGTGTGATATCATAATTAATTAAAGCCTTTATGTCAACATCGAGATCACTAAGGTTCTACCACATGACCAACCCTATTTTTTTAACCCCTTCATTAACAAAAAATCAACCACGTTGTTGGCTTTCCTGAATGCATGAGTTATTTTAACTTTATCAAAATTAGCTAAGAGGGACTTAGCCTCTTCAATTGAACTCTTGATAGACCATGATCGAGGGGACTTCCCAAGGAGGCAATCAATAATGTTTTTTGAGTCTCCTTTGAGCCATAAATATTTAATATTCCTACTAACTACCAATTTAATCACATGAAAGGCTCCAATTGCTTCAACCACGTGATTAGTTTGAGATCCAATGGGAATAGCCACCGCCACTAAAAAATTACCATTAGAATTCCTAATCACATCTCCACTTCTAGCCAACCCCGAGTTTCCCTTAGCCACACCATCAAAATTAGCTTTAGACTAGCCACACAGAGGAAAACTCCAGCACACCCCTGTCCAGTCTTTTTAGCTTGTTTAGAAGCCCTGGACACATAATTTTTAATCTTCCACTCCTTAGCTATCTTTAAATCATATGGAGTGCACAACACTGCCTCTTTTTGATTCTCTTGTTGAGGAATGATATTATAGTTTTCAACAATTAACCTGAGGGTTTTTTGAAACACATTATTCTCTGAAGTTTCCTTGTCTCTAGAGATTCTATTATTTCCTTCTTTCCACACACCCCATGCTATATAGGGGAAAGTAAAAGCCCATAATCTTTGAATAAAAGGATTCAAAGAAGGAACTTTCCATTGAGAGAAGAAGTCTTCAATAGGATAAGGAAACACCCATGATATATTCGAGAGATTCATAAACTTACCCCATATGGTAGTAATAAATAGACAGTGGAGAAACAAGTGATTAGAAGACTCAGCCTCATTCTTGCATAGATAGGATCTATTAGGTATCCCGAATCCACGCTTACAGATATTTTCAACTGTGAGAAATTTGTTTCAAAGAAGGATCCAAAAGAATATATTGACTTTAGGAGTCAGATGTTTAATCCATGCTCTAGCCCAAAAGGGAGAGGGGGATTGATAAAAGGACAACAAAGAGACAACTGAAGAAACAGAGTAATTTCCTAAAGGGTTATCTATCCAAACTAATAGGTCATCCTATTGATTTGAACCCATCCTAATAGCCAACAGATATGAGTGGATCAGAGCAAACTCTGGGCTAAGCTGGCATAAGTCCACCCAGCCCCCATCATGCCAATATTCCTTAACTTGAGTTCCAAAATTCCATTTGCAGATATCAACCCATCTATTAAATCTCTCATTGTTAATAAGGGGATCCCTTACAGCCATCTATCCTCCCAAAACTTGGCATGATTTCCACTTCTTATATTCCATCCAACACCTAAATACAAAATCTTTCTCTTAGTAACCATATCATTCCAGTATTCTAATCCACGAGGCAAAGATGGAGAGTCCAGATGTTCCTTAAGAGATCCACAATTAGCAATATATTTACTTTTTAAAATGTCTTTCCATTCCCCATTAGATGAAAAGGACCTCTAAATTTTCTTAGCAAGAAGCGTTTTATTCATCATTCTAATCTTTCTTAGACCCAGTCCACCCATCTTCTTCAGCCTACAAACAAGATCCCATCCAATAAGAGGCATTCTCTTTCTTTCTTCAAACCTCGACCAAATAAATATTTTTTTGGTTTTCTTCAATAGCATCAACATATTTAGCAAGGATTTTGAAAATAATTAGGGAATAAATCAGAAGGTTCTGAAGAGAAGCTTTAAGGAGCTGAATTTTTCCTGCTTGACTAAGAAGAGCTCCTTTCCATCCAACAAACTTTTTACTAAACCTATCCACCAGCGAACACCAAAAGGAATCAAGAGGTTTAAGACCTAAAGGAAGTCCAAGATAAATGGAAAGTAAGGAATCCACTCTACAACCCAAAATTCTTGCTATCTTGACCTGTCTGTGATCAGGATTGTTAAAAAAGAAAAGAGAACTTTTCAATCTATTGATTGACTAACCAGAAGCTCTCTTATACTCATCCAAAATTCTTTTCAGATTCTTAGTTTTAGTCACCATGGACCTCCCCATAAGTTAATAGTAATTACATTTGTATTATGTTAGATCTTGTTTTTTAAGAACTACATCAAGTTGATTTTTACTAATTAAGTTGTGCAAATTAATTATGAATTGAATTTTTTCCTTTCTAATAGATTTCATTTTTTTTAAATTGTCAAGTTTTTGAAATTTTAATATACAAGTTAAAATTTTAGATTTACAATTTTTAATATAGTTTAGTAGAGTTTTCATTATATAATTTTGATTTATATATTTTTATTGCATTTAGTTTATTCTATTTTAATTTTTTAATGAGATTTAAGTTTCAAATTTTAGGAAAAATAGAGCATGAGAGGTATAGACAGAAATAAGAGAGACATGGAAAGAGCTAGAGAGACATAAAGAAATAGAGATGTAGATTCAGATAGAATGACATAGAGAGAGATGGGTAGAGATGTGGATTCCCATGGACATGTGCCATCTTTGGATTGTTGGCACTTAATCATTGATCAAAACCCATCCTTTATTTCCCTCTATATCTCTTATTTTTTCTCCCATCTCCTATCTGTCTTTGTAAATGTATCTCTTTGTCTCCTCTTTCACTCTTTTTCTCTTTTTTCTCTTGCCCTCTCTCTCCAACTTTTCTATCTTTCCATCCATATCTATTCTCTCTCTTTTTCATGGTCTCTATCTCTTTCTATATTCCTCTCTCTATGTTACATAGATTTTACTAATGAGATGTACCAAAGAAAAATAAATTGTAAAATTTATAGTAAAGACACATCTTCTCTTCAAAAGAACAAGTTGAATCTACTTTAATTCCCATTGCTTTGATATAAGTAATTTATAATCTTTAGATCTATTATAATTCTTCTAGTACATATGTATCAAGACACCAATGGACTAGAATTTAGCATACTAAGAAATATGAACATTTCAATGGAGCATAACGGTCAATTTCCAAGGGAAGCTGAGGCTAGGGTTTCTCAGAGCCTGGGCGAGGAGTCGTAGGAATTTTTTGTTTGGCCTCCAAACACATTTCGACGCTATGGAGCATATGCGGCAGGAGAATGTCTCAAAAACTTGGTGCAGGCTTCAGGAAAAACAGAGGGTGGCGTGAGTTGCAGGGGTGAGGGAAGCAACGATGGGCAACAAACCTCAAGTCAGCATGCAGAGAAATGTTGTGAATGGGCTGAGGGTTGTGTAGAACTGAGGTCCAGACTGAATGCAAGGGGAAGTTAGGCAAGGGGAACGAATGCTCTTCTGGAGCCTCTCCATCAGGTGTCTAGGAAACCAAATAATGATGTCAAGGCCAAGGAACTGACAGTTTGTCTACAAGAAGAGCTTGAGGCAGAGGTTTTGCGCAATGTTGAAGTTTTCTCTCATTTAGGTTTAATAGGTCGTTTCAAGGGTTTTTGGCCCCAACTTTGTGATTTGCACAAATGGATTTATGAGCAATGGGAACCCATTGTTGAAGGTTGTATCCAGATCTACCCAGCTGCAAGGGGTTTTTTTCAGTGGTTTTTGAATCTGTGGGAGATAGAAATAAAGTTTTGTGCAATTACTTCTGGAGTTGGGAGGAGAAATATGCTTTGTCTCTGAAGCCTTGGCATCTAGCCTTTAATCCCACTTCAGAGACTTTTGATAAATTCCCTCTTTGGGTAAGACTTCCAAACCTACCTCTTCATTTATGGTTTGAGTCTTGCTTAGAGGCCATTGGAAGTTCTTTAGGGGATTTTCTGATGGTTGATGAGGGTTCTTCTCACTCCACCTATGCCCGGATATTGGTGGAGATGAATGTTTCAAAGCCACTTCCAGAAAAAATTATCAATTAAAACCTCTAAAGGATGCTAGGTACAACCCTTGGATTATGAAGGGGTACCATTTCATTGTAGGAGATGCCTCCAAAATGGCCATATTGCTGCACAATGTGCAAAACCAGCAACTTGGTGGCAGGATGTCTCACATAGGCATTATGCAGTTGAAAAGTAGAGGAGCAGTATGGAATAGTAGGCAAAAGCTTCTTGTGAGGTGGTGGGAATACCTGATTTGCCTCAGATAAACAAGGACTTAGAGTCATTGGGGAGGGTAGGCCCAACTAAGGATCTAAGCGTAAAAGATGGTGATAAAGGAAATGCCTTGGATGGGAAAGCAGCTGAAAATCATAATGGAGCCAAAACATCAGAATGTAGGGAGAAATCAAGCTTGGAAAAGTTGAATGGAAAAGGGGTAAGCAGTGAGGTGATGGAAGGGTAGAATGAGAAGCCAATGAAGAAAGATCCATGGAGGCAGCATGAAGCATCCAAGGATTGGGTGAGGGAGGAGTTTGAATTGGTAAAAGATGGGTTTGCAATGAAGGGAAGGGATTGGCAGAAGGAGGCTAAAAAAGTGGAGGATGGATGGCAAGTCGTCAAGGGAAGGAAAGACAAGAATTTGAAACAAAAAAGCTTTGCTATGGTCCTCTGGTCTCAGACCAAGGGAAGGCAGAGATGGGGAGCAAGAATATAGATGTGTTAAAGTTACTGGTTCTGAGTCTCTTGGATGTATTTGTTATCCTGTGGTGTCTGTTGTTCTGGTGTGGAGTCTTTCAGTTGTTTCTTTTTTTGGTGAGAACCAGGAAATTTTGATGTAATACCTTTTCTAAAATTAATAAAATTAACATGTATTACCGATAAAAAAAATAAAAAAATGAACATTTCATCTCATTACAAAAGAAGGTCCCATTTCTACCATCACAAAATTATATTTCTATCAACTTAAAATGTACAATACCACATAGCTTACCACTAAAAATTATTTGTGAAAATTAATTCTATCTTTCTTTGTCTATATCTCTCCCTCTACCTCTATCTGTCTATCTATTTGTCTCCATATTTCTCTCACTCTATCAGAATATTTACCTCTCTCCCCCCACTATCTCTAGACATGTCTCCCTCTCTCTATCATGTCTCTCCCTTTATCTATCCCTCTCTTTCCCTCCCCCTCCCTCACTCCATATTGCAAACTTAACATGCACTTGTTGGTAATGGTGCTTGATTATCTTCCTCATTCAAAGTTATTATTTTAGTCATGTTTGGATCCTTCTAATTGAATGCATAGTTGATTTGAAGCTACCAGTTCTAGATTAAGACCTTTGTTGAACAAACAACATCATTTGATAAATGGCCTACTAATTGACCTCATGTACTACACAAATTTATACAAAAAAGAAACCAAAATTTTCCCTAATTGACCTTCAACACCTCTTCAGGGTACCCATTGCACACCAAGGTGCATTTTCTAGTTATATTTTTGAATGTGAATGAAATTGTAATTTTTCACATGTAAAAAGATATGTGCACTATCACTTTCATGTGATGGTATTTTGATTTAAAAGGAAGACCATGGTGCTTTGATATTAGAGAAAAAAGAATGGTTTCTAATTTCATAGAGAATAAATGTAAATTGAATATTTCTTATGTAAATACATTTGTGTAGATTATTTTAAACTATTTCAAGTAGTTTTTTATTAGTAAAAAAGAGATAATTATATTTTTGAATATGAATAAAATTATAACTTTTCACATGTAAAAAGATCTAAAATGGTATATTATTGTACTATCACTTTCATATGATGGAAATTTTAATTTAAAAAGAATTATCGTGCTTTGATATTGAAGAAGAAAGAGTGGTTTCCCACTTTCAAGAGAAGGGAATAAATGTATATTGAACATTTCTTATCTAAAATAATGTGTAGGTTGAATTTAAACAATTCAAAATAATTTTTTATTAGTAAAAATAAGATAAATACTAGTAGTTGCATGCATAGGCATGCAATGATCAGCCGATAGGGGTCCACCACAAATGATTATTGGATGGGAAGCAAGAAAGAAACTCGTATTTGTAATGCAATGTGAAGCATAAATATTTAGAAATATTTGCAATTGCTTGAATGAGATCAAAAAGGGAAAGCATATTAATAATTCAATATGGAATAATGCAAAGTTAGTTTATAGCAAGAGGTGAATGAGGATAAAATTTGTCGAGTAGATTGTAATGAACAGTGATGTTCAAAAATAAATTTATATATTTATATGGATAATTAGATGGATAGATCAATTAAATCAAAGCTATGTGTGCATTAAAATATATGAATTTGACTTACGTTACTTCGTGTAAATTATTTGCAATGTATGCATTAATTGCAATTTGAAGCAAT